>MCFG01000295.1:72500-87941 GCA_002104895.1 Anaeromyces robustus
ATCATATTATATATTATTATATTATTATTTATTTATTGGAAAAAAAAAAAAAAAAATATATATATATATATAGGTATAAATGTATAATGTATATTGAAAATATAATAATAGTAATAATAACTATAATAATAATCTTCTTAACATACTTCAAGGAAGTTAGAAATTTCAGTAATAACAACATTCCATTCAGCAGCATCAGATGGTTTGAAGACTTTAGTGTATTCATCAACTAAAAGATTTAATTCTTCCATTAATTGTTTAATTGTTTCATAATGATTTAATAACAAACAAACGACAATAAAACGTGCATAATATCTTAGCTTTTTAATCATTAAAGCTGAACTATTATAACATATTTAAAAATATATATTCATTAATTTCTATATATTAATTTATTAATTATTGATTGAAATATAATAATAATAATAACCTTTTGGTATCAGAAGTTTCTTTAAAGTAATTTCTTTCATGAATAGCTTGATAAAATATGCAAGATTCTTGAAGATAATTAGTTTCACTAGTTCTTAAACTTTATATTAACAATAATTTAAAAAAAAAAAATTAAAAAAAAATAATAAATTTTAATATATTGTATTATAATATATATTATTTATTTGATTTTTATAATCATTTAATTTATCATTTAGTTTTCACTATTATCATTAATGCTTATTAATATAAAATTTATAAAAAAAAAAAATATCATTTTGAAACTTACTAATAATGATAATACAATTCTTTATATTAAATAATAATATTTTTGTGAAAAATGATATATTATTTATTATTATTAAAAATAAATTCATTAATAATTAATATATTAATTTATATTTTTATCTTAAAAAAAAAAATTATCTTTTTATATAATTATATTATATATACTTAAATTTTTTTTAAAAACTTACGTGCAATTTTTGAAGCAATTTCACCAATTTCTACACGTTTTAGTCCATAATATTCTTTATTTTCAAGAACTGCTCTATGTTGTTGTTGAAACTTCCAAAGCTAATAAATAATAATAATTTTAATATATATTAAAAAGGAAAAAAAAAAAAAAAAAAACAATAATATTAATATTATTATATATTATTATTATATATTATTATTATATATTATTTCTATCATATATATATATTAATTAAAAGAAAAATAAAATAGATAATATTAAAAAAATTTTTTTATATATTATTTCTATTTTTCTTATATATATATATTTATTAAAGAAAAATAAAATAGATTATATTAAAAAAATTTTTTTTATATATTATATATATTTATTAAAAGGAAAATAAAATATAAATAATAATTTTTTTTTTACTTTTGTATAAACTTCAAATGTTCTCTTGAAATATGGTTGCCATTGCTAATATTGAATTTGTATAAAAAGTATTTAATATTATTTATAATATATATATTAAGTATAAATATTCTTATGTATACTTTTTGACTTCCAGTTGGTGGTAAATCTCTTAAACCAGCAAATAATTGCTGTGATCTTTCCAATAAATATTGAAATTCTTTAATTTATAAAACAAAAAAAAAGAATAAAGGAATGAAATGTTAAATTTTATTTTATTATATTTATTTAATATAATATATTCTTCTATTTTGTTATTATTATTTTTTAATATTAATATATTCTTTTATTTTAATATTATTATTTTTTTTTTGTTTTGATTTTTTGTTATTGACTGTTTATATTATATCTAATAAAATGTTGAATTCTTTTAAATAATTTTTTATTATTTCATATTAACAATATTCTTTAATATCCTCCATAATATATTTCTTATTATGATTATATTTCTTAAGAAAATTTACCATCAACAATTTTCATTTTTTCTTCATTACTGTCTGGTGAACTTTTATCCATGTTATCTGCTGCAGTATTAGTAGCTTCCATAGCATTTGTTTCTTTTTTTTCTGATTCACCAGAAATTTCTGGATTTGAACTACTTTGTTCATTAGTTGGAGGGGCACTACTATTTTCTTCGCCGTTGTTAACATCCATTTGCTTATCTTTTTCTTCAGTTGAAGTTTTATCAATATTGTCTTGCTCCATATTATTTACCAAAATTCTTTCCTTTTTTAATACCTAATATTTAAATTGTGAATTAACATAAATGAATATTAGTTTATTATAAATATTATAATTTTTTTCAATTGAAACCTCTATAAAAAAAATGTGTTATTTTTTTTTAATTATTTATAATATTGTTAATTATTTATTTGCATATATTTATGTAACATGTTAAACATCTAATAAAACATTATTATTAATTAATAGTTATTTTAATTATTAATATAAAAAAAATATAAAATTATATCACATTATGTTATTGAGTTATTTTTATTAAATGCTTTAAAACTTTTATACTATTCCAAAATAAATAAAAAATATGTAAGAAAAAAATAAAAAAAAAAAAAAAAAGAAAAAGAAAATAGAAAAATAAAAGTTAGGTTAAAAAAAAAGCTATATGATTATAAAAAGATAATATAATTTTATTTTAAGAAATGTATAAATTTATATTTTTTTAAAATTTTAAAAAAAATATGAACTTTTTTTTAAGTAACAAAAAAAAAAAAAAAACAATTATACAAGATTTTTAAAATGTATAAATTCATAAAATAAAAAAACTTTTAATAACCTTTTTTAATTATTGATATTATAATCTTTACATATTATATTTGTATAAGAAAAATTAATATTTCCGTTCATATTATATTATTCAAATCATTAACTGATTTATAATTAAATACTATATTCAAAATTTTCTAACTATATTATTGATGAATCATTAATTTTTACATAAATAATATTTTTTATATCCTTTTAACGTGAATATAAAAAATATATTTAATATAAAAAATATATTTTTATACACTTTTTCAACTTTTTTTCGTATTTACGTTATTATTAAAGTATTAAATAATATAAATTTAAATATACCTATTAATACGACTTTGTTCTAATAAAAAAGATATTGATATAAAATAAAAACAAAAATATTTTTTTTAAAATGATATATAATTAATTATATATTAAAAAAAATTTAATATAACTAAAATAAATAAAAAAAAACAATTTTGAGGATTTTTATATTTTTAAAAAATTTTCATATTTTTCCTAACACAAAAATATATTAATTTCATTATTTATTTATTTCATTATTTATTTCATTATTTATTTATTTATTTATTTATTTATTTATTTATTTATTTATTTATTTATTTATTTATTTATTTATTTATTTATTTATTTACTTATTTTTTATTTATTTATTTATTTATTTATTTATTTATTTTTTATTATTTACATATTTATTTATTTACTTATTATCTATTTATTTATTTTTATTATTTACATATTTATTTATTTACTTATTATCTATTTATTTATTTACTTATTATTTATTTATTCATTCATTCATTTATTTATTTATTTACTTACTTACTTATTATTTACTTATTCATTTATTTAGTTAGTTAGTTAGTTATTTAGTGATTTGTTTACTTATTTGTTCTCAAGTATTAATTAATATAAATCCCAAATAATAAAAAGACAACTTCTTTTTTTGAGTAATTATTTCATTATTTTTCAATAAATATTGTTTAACTAGTATATAATACAGAACTAATATAACTTAAACAAAGTAAAAAAAATTAATATGAAAAAGTATGAAATATAATCTCCTAATTATTGAATGTAGGGATGATACATTTCAATTATTAAATAATAAAATTTATTAGTAATTTTAATATATATATATTTTTAATTTTTATATATATTTTTATATATTTAATATTATATTAACTAAAGTTACCTATATAATTTAATATGTAATATAATATATAACATTAAATAATACTATTATTTATAATTTATATTTATAATTTATATTATATACATAATAAATTATATGCTAATATTTATAAAATTTTAAATTATTACATTATAAAATATTGTAAAAAAAATAAAAGATAAAGATAAAAATTTAAAAAAATAATTAATTAGTTCTTTTAACACTAAAAAAATTTTAATATTACAAAGTATATATATTATTATAAACAATAATTTTCATTAATTAAAAAATTATATATTATATAAACAAGCATCTCCAAAATTAATTATAACTTATATATTACTGTTTTTTTTTTTTATTACTATAACAATTGTTAAATTATAATCCTTATTTATGTTTATATTTATTGATAAAAACAATTTATAAATATTATAATAATCATTACATTTTATATATACTAAATTTTACAATTTACACTTATGATATTGTTATTAATTGTAATTATTAATACTTCTCGACACCATTTTTTAATCAATAACCATAATACTTAATTATAAAAACTAATTTTATATTTTTAATAAATTTATTTAATTCAATAATACTGTTATTGTTTGTTAATATATATTATTTTATGGCATTTTTCTCATTTGAGTTCTACTTCTACTTTCCCTTAATAGTCTTCTTTGTGATAATCTCTTAATTCTAGATTTAATTTTATTTTGACGAATAACTAAATTAATAATTCCAAAAACAACAATTATAACTATTATTCCAATGAATACAATCCATCGTGTAAAACGAACATAGTTATTATAAGAGCTATAAAATTTTATAAATAAGGAAAAAAAGGAATTAAAAATAAAATTTAATAACTAAATATAAGAAAAAAATATTAATATATAACTTTAATATATATATTATATTTTACTTACTATCCGAATTTACTTCTAATACAGCTACTTGGATAAACACTATTCATATTATTATTATATCGACTTTATAGTATATATTTGTTATTTATTATTATCATTATTTATTATTTATTATATATATTATTATTATAAATATTATTATTATTATATATTCATATTATTATTATTACTATTATTATTATTATTATTATTATTATTATTATTATTATTATTATTATTATTATTATTATTATTATTATTATTATTATTATTATTATTATTATTATTATTATATCAAATAATTAAATAATTATAGTTTTTTTTTTTATATTTATTTTATAATACATATTAAAAAAAATTAATACTTACATATCCTTAAGTTTTTCCATATCACAAAATTCACTTGGAATAATTCCAAATAAACGATTACTACTGATATCTCTTTTATTTTATTAAAAAAAAACACAAAAACAATGAATATAATAATATTTTTAGTTTCATAAAAATTAAAAACTATTATATGATTATTTTAAATATGTATTACTTACAAATAAGTTAAATTTTTTATATTTAAAAATGATTTTGGAATTTGACCATAAAATTTATTTTCACTTAAATCTCTATAAATTATTAAAATGTTATATTTTCATGTATATATTTAGAATTAAATGCATTGATAAGATATAATACTATATATTTCTTATTTTATATTATATATATATATACACTGTACATTTCTTCAAGATGAATTAATTTATCAAAAAATGTTGGAATTTCACCGTTAAGGTCATTTCCTCTGAAATTTCTATTATTATTTTTTATAATATAAATAATAAAATTAATAATGAAATGAAAGGAAAAGAAAGAAATATAAACATTATTCTAATATTAATTATAATTACATTATTCTAAGTTCATTCAAATTTACAATATTATTTGGAATTTCTTTTATATTTGTATGTGATAAATCTCTATTGATAAAAAAAATATAATATATTAAAAAAGTTCACAATAAAATATAGAGTTTAAAAAATAATTCGAAAAAGAAAATAAATATTATTAAAAAAATAAATTATATATACATATTGTTTTTTTATATGATATGATATTAAAAGATATAAATGAAAAAAAAAAAAAAAAAAAAAAAAAAATTACAAATGTGTCATGCGTGGTTCTGAATTGATTACTGTACAATCTACATTGCTCATTTCACAGCAATTACTTTGAAAGTTTTTAAGTCTATAAGAATCATAAATCCCTTTTAAAATTTCACAATCCCTTGTTAATAAAGTTGTTGCATTTACAAAAAGCATATATTGGTTTATGAAAACCCCATAAATTAATACAATAAAAAAATGGTTTAATATTAAATTATTCATTTTGTAATATATATTATTTAATCAAATTGGTTGAAATGTATTATTATATTTATTTTTTTCTATATATTTAATTCTTATTTTCTATGTATATTGGCTTAAATGATCATATTAAATTAAAATATTTATTCCAATTATATAAATTATATTTTCCTTTCTGTTTTACTTTTTTTTGTGTTAAGATAAAAAAAATTAAAAAAAAAAAATATTTAAAATAGTTAAAAAAAAAACGAATATTCAGTCTTCTATCATGTGATTTTGTAATGAATAATGATTTTTTAATATTAAAAATTTATCTTTTTAATAATTACTAAATATCATAATTAATATATTTTTAATTATAATGTGATTATAATAAATAATAATCTCTCTTATTATTATTATTATTATTATTATTATTATTATTATTATTATTAAATATTATTATTATTATTATTATTATTATTAAATATTAATATAAGTTTTAAAAATATTACAAATTTATTAAATATTTTTTTATTTAATACTAAAAAATCTTAAAAATAAATATATTATTATTATTATTATATTAGAACCTATTATATTAATAACTTTTTAAATATAAATTATTCTAATATAATCAATATAATCATTGAAAAAAAAAAAATAAACATTTTTATTTCTTTAATTTTTAAATATGAATTATATAATAATACTCATTAATATTAATTATATACTATTTAACTTTAAATAAATGATGATATTAAAGCTTTGAAATTATAAATATTAAAACATATAAGAATATAAAATAATAGTCTATAAATTTTTAAATTTAAAATATAAAAAATATTGATATATACCAAATAAATAATTATAAAGTTTTTCAATACTTTTTTCTTTTACATAAAAAGTATTTATTATTGCTAATGATGAAATGTTATAAGTTAATAATAATAAATATATAAAGTTTTAAAGGAATGTTTTGAGAATTAGTATATTATATTTCATATATCTATTACATATATATATTAAATAATATTATGTTAATAAGAAAAATCATATTCACAAATAATTTTGAAAGTACACATAAATATATTTTATCTATTACTTTAATATTTTTGTAATTTGTTGTTTAATATTTATTTATTATTTATTTAATATTTATTTATTTATTTATTTATTTGTATTTATTTATTTATTTATTTATATTTATTTATTTATTTATTTATTTATTTATTTATTAATTTATTTAATTAATAATTTATTTATTTATTTATTTATTATTTATTTGTATTTATTTATTATTTATTTGTATTTATTTATTATTATTTATTAATTTATTTATTTATTTATTTATTAATTTATTTAATTAATAATTTATTTATTTATTTATTTATTATTTATTTGTATTTATTTATAATTATTTATTTGTATTTATTTATATTTATTTATTTATTTATATTTATTTATTTATTTATTTGTATTTATATATATTTATTTATTATTTATTTGTATTTATTTATTTATATATATATATATATATTTATTTTTTTAATTTATTTATTTATTTATTTATTTATTTATTATTTATTTATATTTATTTATTTTTATTTATTTATTTATTTATTATTTATTTATTTATTTATTTATTATTTATTTATTTATTTATATTTATTTATTTATTTATTATTTATTCATTTACTTACTTATTATAATTATAATAATTTTTATATTCAATTTAAGATTTTTCCACTTACTTTGATTGATAAAAAACATGAACACAAAATTTTGCATATAATACCAATATGTTAATATATGAAATATTTATGAAATATTTATTGTTTTTGTTTTTTTAAATAATGCATATAATGGTTTATATTAAAATCCATTGCTAAATTAAACTTTAAAAACTTTAAATTCAGTATTTTAGTATTTATTAAAAATATTATATAATAGTTAGACCACAAATATAATAATGTTATATTTATGTTATATTATTTAAAAAAATAATATTGTTATTATAAATGGTTATAATGATTAAATAAATTATTTTTTTTATATTCAAACATTAGACCATATATTACCTTATATTATATAGTAAAGTAAATATAATAAAAAATATGAATAAATAAAATATTTTTAAAATAATATTGTTATTAATTATTGATAATTAATAATATAATCTAAAATAATTTAAAGTAAAATAATAAAGCAATAATTTTATATCAACATTATATATAAATAATAGAAATAATGAAAAAATATGGAATAAAATTTTTTAACTTTAAAGAATATATGGATTAATAGAACATTATATATATTTATTATTATAAATTAATAAATATTATTATTTTATATTTTTTTTTATTTTCACAAGTCTCACATTATATACATAATTTTACTAATAATAACTAAAAATATTAATAGTACCCTATTAATTATAATTAATTAGGTCGAATTTAAATTTAATAATGGATTATATTAATAGATTGTCAATTTATATTATTAATTATATTTTTATAATAAATGAGTAATAAATAATTTATATTTTTTTTATAAATAATATATTCAATTTTTTATATATATTATATATCATTTTTTTTATATATAATTATTTTTTCAATTACTTTTTTTTTTTTTTTGTTACAATTATTAATATATAAATTATAATGAAAAACAGTAATAATATAATTTTTATATATACTTTGATACTAAATATAGTTTTATAAAACTACTATTAATTTATATATATCAACTATTTTAAAGTTTTAATTATACATATTTAATTAGGGTTAATTATGAAATTAATAATATTATAATTAATTATAATGATTTTAATTATTAAACGAATTAGATACTTAATCCATAAAATAACTTAATAATAAAAAAACATATACGATTTTATTTGCTAGTAATAATTTTTATTAGATTAAAAAAAATAAAAATGATCAAATATTATTTATATTATTAATATATGTAATAGCTTTTATTTAATTCATTTTTTTATTTTTACTTTTTTTTCCATATAATTATATTTATATATTATATATATTATCATTATTAATACTTACATTTTTATTTTATTTATTTTTTTTTATAATTTTTCTCTTTTCAATTATTTTTTTTAACATATTAAATTAAAGTTTTTTTTTTTCATTCTTTTTTTTTTTATGTAGTATCCTCTTTAATAATAAATAAAATAAAAAAGAAGAAAAATAATAATATTAAAAAAAAAATAAAAGGTATTTTAATTTTTTTTTTATATTATATAATATAAAATTAAAAATTATCATAGTATATATAAAAGTATATAAAGGTATGTGGAAAGTGGAAAATAATTACATAAATAAGACATTAGTAATATTAACAATTATTATTTCACTGTATAAATGGAATTTATTAATCAGCATTATTAATAATAATATATTTTAAGATATGTAAAATATACCATATAAATAGAATACAAGTCCACTACAGGAATAAACAATTTTAATTAAATAAAATAAAAGAATATAGTAATATATATATTAATTAAACAAATTTCAATATTTTTTTTTTAATATTCAATATATTCAATATTTTCAATATTCAGTATATTCAATATTCAATATTTTATAATAATATTAAATTGAATGAATATCAAGTCAATGAAAAGAAATTCATAATATCATCATATTCATAATAACATCATATTCATAATAACATCATTATGTAAATTTATAAATTTTATATTAATATTTTGATTAAGTATAATATATATAGAATACTTAAAACTGTAATGCTCGATAAATTATGAAATATCATATTATAAATATTAATAGGTTTATTTATATTTAATATATTGAGATGATAATTCAATAAATTCAATGAAAATTATATAAATATAAAAATATATATATATACTTTTAATGTTATTTTATATTAATTGATTTTTATTCACAAAAAAAAAAAAACTATCTAAAAAAAATATCAAAATTGAGTATACATTTAATTATTAAATGAATATATCATTCATATTAATTTTTATATATTATTTTTATTATTTTTTTAATTATATTTATAATATTTATGATAAACATTTATTTTTTTAAAAAAAAAATTTTTAACAATTTTTAACAAAAAAGGTAATAATAAATTATTTCATTTATTAATATACAAAAGTAAATATTATATAATATAATAATATATAATAATATATAAAATCGAGAAATATAATTAATATTAATATAAATATATAAATATAAAAAAAAAAAATCAATTTTATTTTATTTAATAAATATATATAATAAATTAAATAAGAATTAAATATATAATAATAATAATAATAATAATAAAAAGATAGATAATAAATTATAATAATAATATATGATAATATATACAATAAATATAAAGGATATCATATCATATATAATTGTAACTTTTTTTTAAAAAAAAAAAAAAAATTCATTTAATATTTCTTTTTTTATTTTTTTTAAATATTAAATATTAAAAAACGAAAATAAATAATAAAGTATTTCCTTATTTGGAATGATTACCAATAGATTATATATAACAAAGAAATTAAAATTAATTATTAATTATTAATTATTAATTATTAATTATTAATTATTAATTATCTTTTTTTTTAATATGTAAAAATAAATAAATTATATATAAATAATAATAAATAATAATAATAATATTAAATAATATAATATAATATACAAAAAAAAAAAAACCAAAAATCAAAAACAACAACAACAACAACAGCAACAACAATTGTACCCATATAAAAATAAAAAAGAATAGTAAATTTAAAGAACAATAGAATTTATTAATTTTAATTATAATATAATTATAATTAGTAATAATAAATATAATAAATATAAAATATAATAATAATAAATAAGAATAATATATAATTAATAATAATCATATTATTATTCATATATCATAATTATCACAATTAATAATTTAATAAATAAAAGTTAATAATATAATGAAATAAAAAATATAAAATTTAAAGTAATAAAACAAAAAAATAAAAATAAGAATAGAATAAACTAACATAAAATAAAATATAAAACAAAAATATAGTAAATAGATAAGTAAATAAGAGATATATAAAAAAAAAAAAAGGAATAAATAATAAAATACAACATTATTTTTGTTTAGATTTAAATTCTTTTTTTTTTTTTAAAAGCATATTTTTCATGAATATATTTAATGAAAGCTAAAAGATTTTGAAAACACTAATAATTATAATAAATATATAAAATCATATTTTTAATTTTATAAACACTAAAAAGATAATTACAAAAAAAAAAATAATACAATTTTATTTAATATTATTTTCATTAACTATCATTAAATATATCAATATAATATATCATTAATAAATGCTATTACTATTACTATTATTATTTTTTTTTTTTTGAATCAACAATTTAATTATTTTTAATGATATATATTTTATAATTTTTTTTTAAAATAAAACGAAAAAAAAGACAATTATACATATAATAGTCTATTTTATGTAGAAAAAAGTTTATAGTAATTATTTATTTAAATATTCAATATTTGAATTGGAAAAAAAAATATAGAATAAAATATAATTATTAAAGAATTTTTATTGTATTAGCTAATTTATTATACTAATATCATTTTTTTTACTTGTATATTGTATTATATTATAAATATTTTTTTAGGATAATACATATATAGTAAATTTTAGAATTTATATAGATAAAATATATAAAGAACTTGAAAAATAATAATTATTATTATTATTTAAAAAATTTTGAGGATATTTAATAATATCATTTCTTAATAGTTTCTTATTTTATCATATTATTAAGAAATAAATAATATATAATTATAAAAAAATTTAAATATTAAAAAAAAAAAAGACCTTTTTTTAAAAAAAAGTTTAAAGAAAAAAGAATAATTATCAATGGGTAATGTTATCTCCATTTTTGGTTCTGGTGATAGTATCCCAGATATACCATTAGATTTAGATTGTAAGTATATACACCAGTGTTATTTTGCATTTTTATTAATTATTTTGCATTTTGTTTAATTTAATGTATATATATGAGCTAATATAAATGTATTATACATATTTAATTCTTATAAAATAAAAATAAATAGGTACTAATACCAAACCAGATGAAGTAGAAATTTATAAGTATGCTACTGAAATTTTAAGACCAACTGAAGCTGTTTTAAAATCTTTAAAACAATATA
Source organism: Anaeromyces robustus (assembly GCA_002104895.1). Taxonomy (NCBI): domain Eukaryota; kingdom Fungi; phylum Neocallimastigomycota; class Neocallimastigomycetes; order Neocallimastigales; family Neocallimastigaceae; genus Anaeromyces; species Anaeromyces robustus. The sequence continues at coordinate 84,774 of MCFG01000295.1, forward strand.
CGGGTTGTGGTGAATTAATTAGGAAAGCAATTTCAACTCCTAATCGACAAAATGAAGAGGAAGCATGGAATGCATTATGTCCTTCTGTTTCAAAACTTAAGGATTATTATGAATTTGCAAAGAAAATAGCAGAAGCTTTCCCACAACTTTTAAAGAAACTCTGTACAGGAAATGTAGAAAATAATTTAAGAAATTATCAAACTGTTTTAAAGTGCTTTGGAGATATTTTACATTTTGTTTCACAATGGGATGATTTAAAAGTAATTAAAAAAAATAAAAAAGATAATAAATATTTTTTTTTTTATTAATTTTACGTTGAAGGATAATATTAATAATATTAGATATAAATGAATTTTATAAAAAAATTTTATATAAATTATAAAATTTAAATGTTTAAATGTAATAGTATATAATAATAATAATAATAATAATTTTTTAATTATATATATGCTTAATATATATTCAGATGACTAATCCAGCTATTCAAAATGATTTTTCGTACTATAGAAGAACTTTATCAAGAAACAAAGGAGTAATTTTTTTTTTTTTTCATATTTATATTTATATATACATAAATATCTTTATATATATATATATATAATTTTTTTTTTTGTTTTATATTAATAAAATTTTAATATCATTATAAAACTTAAAAGAATCAAAGTGATAAAATCCCAGTACAAGATGAATTAGCTAATAAAATGTCATTATTTTATGCCTATTCTACTCCTATGTTAAAGATTATTACTGATGCTACTTTGGAATGCATTAACAATGTATATTTCAAATATATATATATTTTATTGTATAAATAATATTTATTAAAATTATTTTTTTTATAATTAATGATTATTTATTTATTTATTTATTTATTTATATTTTCATTTAATACATAATTTTTTTTTTTTTTTTTTACATATAGGATCCTGATATTAGTCTTACACAAGTAACTCAATGCCTATCTATATTATCTTATTCTCATTACAACTCTATCGTTAAAAATCGGTAAATATTATATGTTCATTAGTATTTAATAAAATATTTAATATTATTTATATTCTTTTATATTAATATTTTTTATTTATATATATATTATTTATATAATATAGTCTTGCAAATCCTCAATTAAAACCGTACTGTTTAAGAGTAATGACTACTTGCATTATTCTTTATGATCATATAGAACCCAGTGGTGTATTTGTTAAAGCTTCTAAAGTTAATATTAAAGGATACATTAAAATTATACAAAATAATGCAGGAACAGATACTGAACCATTATTAAATGCTTTAAGATATACCTCTAAACATTTGAATGATGAAACTACACCAAAAAATATCAAAGCTATTTTAGCAACATAACCTTAATAATAATTTAATATTCATTAGTAGTATTATAAAATTATTATGTTATCATTAATTTTTTTTTTTTATTTAACTTAAAAAATAATCATAATAATAATAAAAAGAAAACATTTTTTTATTTATTATTAAATATTTAAATATTATATATAAATCCTTAAGAATAAATTTTTATATTCTTTTTTTTTTTTTCTTTTCTTTTTTTTTTTTTTTTTAAAAAAAATTTATTTTATCCTAAAATATTATTTATATATATATTTAGTATAAAATTAAAATTTGAAGAATATATAATAATTTTTTATATTTAAATTTATTAAATATAATATATCATTATTATCTATCTATATATATAATATCACATATAAATATATCCTATTTTACCTTATTTTTTTTTCTTACTATTAAAAAATATCAATATAAACCTTTATTTTTCCTTTTTTTTTTTTTTTAAATAAAATTTAATACAATATTATGAAATATAATTTTATATCTATGAAAGAGTTTTGTTTTATTTTAATATATACAATTTTATTTAATAAAAGAGTTTTGTTGTATTTTATTATAAAAGTAAATTAATAGGAATTACCATAAATAAATTACACAATGATTATTAAATTACACAATGATTATTAGTATAGTTTTTTTTTCTTTTCTTTTTCTTTTTTATATTTTTATTATGTAATAATTAAACTTTTATTACTTTTATTATTTAACATAAGTAATAATAGTAAAAATAATTAAATTTATAATAAATGATAATAATGAATAATAAAATAATAATTATATATATATATATTAATAAATAATATAATTTTGTGTATTTTAAATGAAGTATTATAATTTTATATTATAAATATTTAATACAATGTTATTTTTTTAATAATCAGTAATAATAATAATAATAATAATAATATAATTATATAATAATAATAATAATAATAATAATAATAATAATAATAATAATAATAATAATATGAATATATGAATAAATAATAATATAAATATGAACAAATAATAATATGAATATGAATAAATAATAATATGAATATAAATAAATAATTAATAATAATAATAATAATAATAATAATAATAATAATAATATGAATATATAATAATAATATGAATATATAATAATAATATGAATATGAATAAATAATAATATGAATATATGAATAAATAATAATATGAATATATGAATAAATAATAATATGAATATATGAATAAATAATAATATAAATATGAATAAATAGTAATATGAATATGAATAAATAATAATAATAATAGTAATAATAATAGTAATAATAATGATAAAACTGATGTCAATTATAATTTTTTTTTTTTTTTTTTTTGATTTTTCTATTTTATTTAAATAGTTACAATTAAGGCAAAAAACTATATTTTAAATCTTGGCACATATGTGGATTATTTTTTATTTTTTTTAACAACTTAATTTCAAAATTTTAACTTTTTTTGTTCAGTAGCTATAATTTTTATTTTATTTTATTTTATTTATTTTTTTATTATAGTTATAAATATATATAATAATGTAATTATTATTACAACATCTTTAATTAAATTCATCTATATATCTTTAATATTTAATTGCATTTTATTATGATAAAATTATCATATATATTATTATTTATTTATTTATTTAATAAAAAAAAAAAAAAAAAAAAAAACTTAATTATCATCGTTATCATCAATTATCAAAATAAATTTTTTCTTGATGAAAAAAATATTATCTAAATCTAAATTTTTATTTCACCAAACCTCTTGTGTAAAATATTTAAAAAATTTTATTTTTGA
>MCFG01000296.1:0-42500 GCA_002104895.1 Anaeromyces robustus
ATAATAATAATAATAAGAGTATACTTATTTTTAATAATGAATATATATTAAATTAGTATAGTCAATTAAAAGAAATATATGAATTTTTAAAAAATAATATAAATAACAAAAAAATAACATATATAAAGTAAAAAAAAAAAAAAAAAAAAAAAAAAAAAAAAAAAAAAAAAAACACTCACGGCGGGACTTGAACCCGCAATCTTCAGATTAGAAGTCTGACGCCCTATCCGATTAGGCTACGCGAGCTTCTATTGGATACAAAATTTTTTAAACATTTATATTTAAGTATAGAACGAAATGAAATTTTAAAATTGTTATATTTGAGTATAATTCAATGCATGATTTTTATTTGTTGAGAAAATATTAAATTTAAAAATATTTTTATAATATAATAAAGAAACTTCAAAATTAAATTATGAAAGTTAGTAAGAATTAATATTTTGAAATTTCATTTAATTGATGTAATTATTAACAAAAAATAATATTATTAAGGAATAAGAGAGTAAATTAATTTAATTTATAAAGTCTTCCATCCATAATAAAAATATTTCATAGACAAAAATAAACGTATCATGAGAATATACCTTACATCATACTCCAATATCCTGTTCAAATTAGCTTCACCATGAAGCTTTGTGAAAAGCTACTTTTTGGTACAAGTCTCATTGATTTTGAACTACTAGAAGCCGAGATATTATATTTTGAAGGTAAAGCACCACTAAATATATAGAAAATATGAAAAATTCTTATGAATCATATATAATATGATTTGCTATTCAAAAATATAATAATTAAGCTTTTAATAGTATTAGGAAAATTAAAATATTATTCATTATGAAAATTTAGCCAGAATTGCACCAATGAGAAATAATTATTTTAGGATAATAATTAATGATGATTAATAATTAATTTTGAAGTATATTAATTAATTTCGAATATCAAACTATTAAATATTAACAATTATAATTATTAAATATTATTTTAAATATTATTATTAGAAAGTTATTTATTTTAGTGACATTAAAATAATGATATGTTATTTCGAACTTTTATTTAATGTTAATGTAATTTGAATATAAAACTATTTTAGCATTATTCTTAACATTATTCTTATTTATTATAATCGCGATTATAAATATTTATATACCTGTATTATTAAATAATACTTATCAGATAATACATATTAATATATATATATTTAATTATATTATTATTACTAATCTTACAAAAATTATAAAAGGATAATTTTATAATTAGTTTTTAGATTCTTTGTAAGATTAGTTTCATTGTCTCTTCTTTTCCTTACTATTTATATTAGGTTATTTTATAAAGGAATTCTGTTTTTAAAAATAATTTTATTAAAATAACTTCTACGAACTATTGTAATATTGATTATTTTTAATATTAAATATATTTTTAATTATAAATTAGTTAATATCATTTATAATTAAAAATAATCTCCTATATTTGACATAATTATAGTAGTATATGCAGATAATATTTTTTAATATTGTTAATAATTTTCGTATTATATATATTCATATAGATCATTATATAATATTTACATAAATTTTTTACGTGGTTAAGTTACAAAATATCATAATAACAAAATATAACATTATTTGGTCATTTTTTATTATTCGAAAATAGAAAGCTCACGTAGCCTAAATGGATAAAGCATCCCACTTCTGATCTGTAAATAAATTTCCACCGTGAATTCTATTTTTTTTAGCTTTTATATATAAATGATGTATATATATATTAAATTTTTTTCTATAATTTTTATTTTTACATTTTTTTTTATATACAATTTTTTTATTGTTGTAAATATTGTTTTTTTTTATAAATTATTTATATTTATTTTAAATAAAAAATGAAATGATATATAAAATTTATTTACCTATAAAATAATAATTTTATATAAAAATCATTATATAACTTGTTAGTTTATAAAATTATTTTTCAATTTAACATTTCATTTTATACTTAAATATAAATGTTTAAAAAAACTTTCATTCAACAGAAGCTCGTAGCCTAATCGGATAGGGCGTCAGACTTCTAATCTTAAGATTGCAGGTTCAAGTCCCGCCGTGAGTGCTTATTTTTTCATTTTTTTTATATTTAAAATATAAAGGTATTTATTATTAACATTAATTTTTATATTTATTTTTATATTTAAATACAATATAATAATATTTAATACTTGAAAATTAATAAAATTACATATAATTTTAAAATATATAATATTTAATATTTTTTTTCAATTTTTTAAAATTAAGTAATATAAACAAAATTTTTATATACAAAAAAAAAAAAAAAAAATAAAAAAAAATTTTCCTAAAAGGCATAACACAATATAATGTTATATATATATAAATATATTTAACGCAAAAACTTATTAATATAAAATTTATATTATTATTCCTAATTATTATACCAATAAATAAAAAAAATATAGTGAAAAATAATAAATTATAAATAAATAATTTTTTTTTATATTACTTTTTTATATATTAATTATTATATTATTTATTTTATTTTATTTTATTTTATTTTATTTATTTATTTATTTATTTATTTTTTATTAATACTTAATAGCTGAAGGATTAATTTATTTATTTTTAATAATATTTAATAACTGAATACTTAATAGCTGGAATATTAATTTATTTATTTTTAATAATATTTAATAGCTGAAGTTCTAATTTTTTAAGATAGGGTGATTCAGAATATTTTTTACGTTTAACTTCTAATAAATTAATTTTTTTATTTTTATTCTTAGATTTATTATTATTGTAAATATAACTATATTTTTGAAGAGAAATAGGTGATAAAGATTTTGTCGGTGTTCTTGAATTATTATTTGAAAAATATGAATCAGATACTAAAGTAGTAGTTTGAACTTCATATATATTTTGAAGTTGTGAAGCAATAATATGTCGACATAAATAATGCCCACAATTATATAAATATTCCTTTTTATTTTATATGAATATATACGTAATATAAATATAATTTTAATTTATAATACAATTCTTAAATAAATATAATAATATATTAAAATAAAATAAAATAAAATAAAATAAAATAAAATAAAATAAAATAAAATAAAATAAAATAAAATAAAATAAAATAAATACATACATGACATGTACAACGATAATTAGAACGATTTTTATTAAATATTTCTAATAATTTTTCAAAACTAATATCTATTTATTTATTTTTTTTTAAATATAGCATTATTAATTATAAAATTTTTTTATCTTAATAATAAAATTTTTTTTTATTTTTTATAATTTCTATATTATTACCTTCATTTTTTATTAAAATGGCTAACTTTTTATTATTTTTATATTTTGGAATACGGCATACAAATCTATTTTCATGAAAGTATTCAATAGTTGTTGTAATATTTGATGTTGTATTTGTATTAGTTGCATTTGTAATTGTATTTGTATTTGTGATTGTATTTGTCGTTGTTGTTGATAACTGGTTTGAATCAAAATTTTTATTTATTTCTATTGTATTATCTATAGTTGAATGATTATTTATTTCAGATGATATTAAAGATCCATTCTTTTCTAATAAAAATAAACGATTTAAAATTATTGTTTCATATTTTTTAAAAAACGGTGTTCCATTTTTAATTAAATTTTCTTCCTTAATATCATAATCATAAATACCAGGTTGATTGAAAAAATTTTCACCAAATTTTTCTTGATATATAGAAAAAGATTTTCTTTTTTTTGAATTTGGAGAAGAAGAATAAGAATTATTTGAATTATAATTAGAATCTGTTAATGATGATCCTTCTCCTTGAATATAAAGACTTTCAATTTTATTATTATATTTTTCCATTAGAGAATAAGGTAAGGTATTAGAAGATAAAGAATTCGAATAAGGTGTAAGTAATTTTTTTAAAACTTGATAAACACATATATGATTTTTACTATTCATTGATAAATTTTGTATTTTAGATGATTTATTATGTGAAGGTGATAAATAATTATTAGAATCATCCCCATTAGAAAAATAATCATTTCTTTTTCTTTTACTCTTTTTTCCATTAATATTATCAAATTCAATATTATCATTATCAGGAGAACAATGTGAACAAAGACAATTTATATTAAATAAATGAAGAATAAATGGTCTAAAAATACAAATAACTAATGATGGAGACAAAGAATTCATATTTTCATTTTTTTCATAACATTCTTTTTCTTTTTCTTTTTCTTTTTCATTTACTACTTTATTATTTTTCTTTATATTATTCATCTGATTTGGAGATTCAAATATATCTTCAATTAAAAAATAATTGGTTTCTTGCTTTTTATCAAAAACAAATAATTTTTTAATCTATACAAATAATAAATTAAAATATTATACAAAATTTAAATAAAAGTTAATTGGCTTATATATATATATATATCATTTAAACTTATTTTATTTAAGATAAAAAAAAATAAATATATGTACCCGACGACTTAAAAATAAATACATTCCTTGATAATAAATTAAAGGATTATTTTGATATTTAGTTTTTGTTTTATTTTTTACAGAAGTAGGTGTAGAAGAAGATGAAGATGGTGTAAAAGTTTTATAAAGATATTTATTATTTAAATAATTATTAAGACATTGATTAGTAAAAAGAGTAGAAAAATATTTAAATAAAGATTTTTTATCTTCTATTTTTATAGAAATTGATGATGAGCTTGATGATGATGAAGAATTATCTTCATTATTAATAATAGATTCTATTGTTTGTAAATTGTTGTTGAAATATTCAATATTATTTAATTCATTATCTTCATTATTTTCATTATTATTGATATAATTATATATTTTACCTAAGATTAAAGAAATAAAAAAAAGAGAAAGAAAAAAAGTATAATATTAATAATAATAATAATAATAATAATAATAATAATAGTAATAATAATAATAATAATAATAATAATAATAATAATAATAATAATAATAATAATAATAATAATAATAATAATAATAATAATAATAATAATAATAATAATAATAATAATAAATAATAATAATAATAATAATAATAATAATAATAATAATAATAATAATAATAATAATAATAATAATAATAATAATAATAATAATAATAATAATAAGTAAATATATATATTATTTTTAAATTATTTAATATGATTGTATTAAATTTAATGCTTTTAATGTCTTAATTTATATGAAATTTTTTTCTTTCAATTTTTACTTTTATTAAAAGTCAAAACTTCTTCACCAAATAATGTATTAATAAATAAAGTTAAAGAAAGTGATTTTCTTTGATGTTTTAATCTATCTAAAAATATTTTATAAACTTCTTTATGAGAATGTTTATAAAAAAGTTGAGGATGTATAAGATATTCTTGATTAGTTATTGCATAATTCCAATAGTTTCCCCATAAACTTTTTACATATGTAATAAAATCATCAAATACTTTTACAAATATAATAAAATCTAGAAAATAATAATAAAATATTATATATATTAATAATAATAATATATATATATATATTTATAATTTATATTTTAATATATTAAGAATAATAATAATAATATATATATATTTATAATTTATATTTTAATATATTAAGAATAATAATAATAATAATATATATATATATTTATAATTTATATTTTAAACTTTTCTATGTTACATTCTATAGTTAAAATAAAATACTTAATCAATTAAATTAATTAATTTTTTTAATAATTACAAAAATATATATTATGAAATAAAATAATTATTACCATTTTGTTTTGTTGAATTTAATTTAAAAGATTGACGTTTAATATGAATCATAATAAGAAGGCGAAGTAGAGCAAAAGATTTTGTAGAAGGTTGAATATAATACAATTTTAATGCAAATACAAAAATAATAATAGGCATAGAAATAAAATCTTTTAAAATAGGTGCATTTTGATGATTTAATTGATTAAATTTTCTTAAGGAAATAAATTCATTATTATTATTATTATTATTATTATTTATTAATAATGACAATGATTGTGATGATGAAAAATAATCACGATTTATAAGATGAACTAATCCTTTTCTTAAATGATTTATTATAAAATTCATTGACATTAATGGAAAAAAATCCATTTGATATGAAATTTCAATGAATTCAGGTGAAATATTTAAAAATAAATATAATTTTTTTAAAGGATATAAAGTTTTATTAATTTTCTTCAAAAAATCATTTTCCTTTTCTTGTATATTTTTATTTTTAGTAATAGGAATTGTAATAATTAATTCATGATCATTTGGTACTATAAAATTATCATCCAAAAAACGAATAAGATCATATTTTGTTGAAGAATAATTTAAATTTTTATCAGTAAATCGTAAAAATGACGATGACGTAGTAGAAGATGAAAATGATATGAATGGATTTGCATTATCATTATTATTTTCTTCATAAATATTTAAATGAGAATTAAAATTGGTATCTTTAGAGGTAATAAAATCATCTTTTAACCAAAGATAATGATATTGGTCTGGTGGAAAATTGTCATTTAAAAAATTTAACCCCGTTTTTTCATCAAAATTAATAAATTCTTTTTTACCATAATTATCATATATGTTATTATTTTGATTGTTACTATTGTTATTATTGAAATAATCATTATTATCTTTTAAAAATACTTTTTGTTTAATCGGTGATTCAGGATTTTTAGATGGGAATATATCATCAGATTTCATTTTATAATTATCATCATAAGAAAAATATTTTAAATTCATTCTTAGAACAAATAATATTATTTTTAAAGCTATTGAAGATGAAATATTCCTAACAAGAGCATATATTACAGGTATACTATTTTTTGATAATTTATTTTTATGATTTTTTACATTAAAATAATTTTCATAATGATCAAAAGGATTATCAATTTCATGATTGTAAGCTTTAATACTATAATAGTCAAAGTAATATTTATATTTATCCTTATGAACCAATTTGTTTCTAATATCTTTATTATTGTTGTTGTTATTATTATTATGATTATTATTGTTGTTATTATGATTATTATGATTATTATTGTTGTTATTGTTATTGTTATTATTTATTATTATTATTATTATTATTATTATTATTATTATTATTATTATAATTATTATTATTATTATTATTATTATTATTATTATTATTATTATTATTATTATTATTATTATTATTATTATTATTATTATTATTATTATTATTATATATTATATATTATATATTATATAATAGTTTTTATAAAAAAAAATTAGTATATACATATTCAAATTATTAAATTAAATTAATTACATGATTATATCTTTCCACTTTTATTTTTTATATTTATATTTATATTTATATATTTATTTTTACCTAAATCAAAATAATTTGATTTAGAAGCCATATTTAAAGCAAAATCATTAGAAAAAATATATAAATATTGATCTGTTTCTTTATTTTCTCTCATAAATAATAATTGACCATGATGTGTTAGAAAAGAAAGATTTAAATCATTTATTGATAAATATTTTTCAATATTTTTAGATAAATTATTATTATCAATAATTTTTAATAATGGTGGTGAAAAAAATTGCTGAGAATAAAGAGAAGAAGTAGAAAAAGAAAAAGAAGCTTCTTGATTTATTATTGGACTTGAACTTTTTTGATAATCTATTAAATCATTTAATCTAAAGCTTGAATTTGAATTTGTATTTGAAAAACTTGTATTTGGTGAATATATTTTATTCGTCATATTTTCATCATCTGTAATTACTATTGTTGATTTAACAGGTGTTGCTGAAGAAGAAATTGTTGGTGTAGAATTTATAGAAGTTATAGTATCATTAATGTTATTATTATTATTATTATTATTATTATTATTATTATTATTAATAGTAGTATGAATATAATTAATATTATTAATTTCTAAATCAGTAAAACTAAGATCACTTGATTTTCTTTTAAAATCTAATGGTGATGATAAAATAAAATCTTCTTCCTTCTCTTCTTCTTTTTCAATTTCTCCTTCATTTACTTTATTTTCTATAATTTCATCATCATGAATAATAATTACCTTTTGAAGATTCGTTTCATAATTTTTATTATTATTATTATTATTATTATTATTATTATTATTATTATTATTATTATTATTATTATTATATTTTTCCTCATTATTGATAATATTTATTGGATATAAAGTAATAATAGTATGATCCATATATTTTATATAAAGATCTATAGAAAGAATAAATCCATTATATGAAATTTGATTATTTCCTTCATTATTAACATTTTCTAATCCAAACTTATTATAAAATTCTTCATCTAATTTATATAGCAGCTATTTAATAAAATATTATTATATTATGTAAATATAATAATAAAATAAAATGAAATAAAATAAAATAAAACAAAACAAAATAATACAAAATATAATATAACAAAAATAATATAGAATATAATATTACAAAAAAAATATATTTAATATATATATAATATATATTATTTAATTTATATATATATATATATATATATATATATTGAATAATTACCTTTATTGATGAAACTTTAATATTTTTATTACTATTATTTTGATGACATGAAGTTAAATGATTATAACCATTTTCTGTTAATTTATAATTCAAATAATTTATTACATATGTAAATTGAGAATCTTTCAATTTTTCAGAAACAAACTAAAAAAAGAATATTTTATAATATGTTCATATTAAAATATATACATAAATTTATTAATAAAATATCAATCTGAGAAGAAAAAAAAAAAAATAATAATAATAATAATAATAATAATAATAAAAAGAAAAAAGAAAAAAAAAATATTAAAAAATTACTATAGCATAAATTTATAAATAATAATAAGAATAAGAATAATACTATTTAAAATCAAAAAATGACAATACATATGTATATACATATATATGTAATAATAATTATAATAATAATAATATACTATATAAAATCAAAAAATTACAATATATATGTATATGTATATAATAATAATAATAATAAAAAGATAGAAAAATTCAAGTAAAAAAAATCTATATTTATTGACTTTACATTAATTAATATTAAACTATATTGTTAAAAATTACTTAAGATTTTAATAAACAAAAATACAAAATATAAAATCAAACCATGTTATATGAAGAAAAAAAATTAAATATATATATATATAAAGATACTAAAAATAATAAATATATATATATAGATTAAAATAAATAAATTTATAAATAAATAGATAAATAAATAAAACAATATTATATATACAACATATTTCAACAAATAAAAATAAAAAATAAAAAAGTTAAAAACTGGAGTAATAAAAATAAAAATTAAATAAACAAATATTAAAAAATATATATAAACAAACAAGAAAGTAATAAATATTTCATTAATATATATTATATTATAAATATCAAATTATAAATATATGCTTTTTTTTTACCGATGATGAAATATAATCATATTTTTCCTTTTTTTGAGTAAAATTGTTTTGAATTGTAGCATGTTGAAAAAGTGGAAAATAGTTTAAAAAAAGTTGACATTCTTTTCCAGTAGAAACAATAAATTGATAATAAAAATTATTCTCTTGTATATATTTATTATCTTTAAGTTTTTTATCTATATTTGATGAAAAACTATTATTAAGGTCACTATCATTTGAATAATAAAGGTTATATATTGGATAATCAATAATACTTTGATTTTTATTCATTAATTCTTTATTTAAATAACTTAAATAAGAAGAAGAGACAATACCAGAGTAATAATTTTTCTTTAAAAATTTTTTAATTGTATATTCATTATTAAAAATTGATATATTATAAGAAAAAAAAGAAGTTGATATTAAAATTTCAATTAAATTGATATATTTCTTATTAAGTCGTTTATATCTTTCCACTTTTCTTTTAATTTCACGTTCAATATCTTCCATTTTTTTTTTTTTTTTTTTTTTTTTTTTTTTATAATTGATATTACTGATTCTATTAATTCTTTTTTTTTGGTAAAGAAAAAAAAAATATTTTACTGTATCTATTTTATTTTTTTTTTTTTTTTGTTTATCTGCTTTGTTATATTAAAATGTTATTCCTTTCTTTCTTTATTTATTTATTTATTTACTTTCTTGTTTATAAATTTCTAAAGATATAAAATTGAATAAAATAATAATAAAAAAAAAAAAAATAAAATACTTATAAAATAATTAAATGAAAATAAACAAAAAAAATTAAAAAAATATATATAATTATATAAATATTTAACAATTTTAGTTTTAATTAATATTAAAAAATATAAAAGATAAACAATTAAAATATATATATTAACACTTTATAATAAAATTAAAATAAATATTATTATTAATTATAATATTAATTAGTTTTTATTTAATATATTAATTATTTACATGCATTGTATATTAATATATAATATAATATAATATAATACAATACAATATATAATGTATTATACATTTTTATTCAAAAAATATAACTTCATGTTTAATAACTTTTAATATATATTTCATATTATATATAATATATTATATAATATATAAAAATATATTATAATATATTATATATATTATATATTATAATATAATTTAAAAATAATAAATAAAAAAATAATACAAACCTTCAATATAATAATATATATTATTAGATGTATTTATATACTTACTCATTTTTATTTATTTATATATTTATTTATTTATTTATTTATTTATTTATTTATTTATTTATTTATATTTTATCTGCCTCTCTATATCAATTATTATTCTTTTATTATTCTTTATTATTTATTTAATATTTATATGTTGGTTTATTTTTTTTTTAGCTTTTTTTTTTCATATTATTAATAATAACTGGTGGTATTTACTAATAATGTAATACAAATTATGAAAAATAAATATTTATTATCAAATAATTATTTGAATTTTTTCTTATCCTGTTTATAATACATAGAGTTTTGTTTATTTTTTATTTGCTTATGTTATCTTTAAAAATGAATATCAATTAAAATTATTATCATATATTTTTTTTTTCATTATATTATTATCCCAGAGACTCTTTCTTATAAAATTTGAAATCAATATCTTACATAACCTAATAAATAAATATTAATAATAAATAAATAAATAAATAAAATTTAGATTAAAAAGTCCAAATATTTAATTTTACGATTATAATATAAAATGCAATAGATATTAAATAATAATTTCAATATTATAATAGATTAATATTTTTATTTATTTATATTAAATATTCTCTTACCATATATAAATATTTTTCTTTTTATTTATTTATTTATTTATTTATTTATTGTACCATTTTTTTTTTTTTTTCTTTAAAAAGAAAAAAAAATAGCTCAACTTTTAAATTTCTAAAAAAAATAATAATAAAAAAAATTTTTTTCCCCCTACTTCAAAATAATTATATTTTTATATAATTTATTTTTCCAATTAAATAATAAAAATAAAAAATATAAAAAAGCTTTTTTATTCTACCATTTTTTTTTTTTTAATATTTGTTTTATTTTTTTATTTAAAATATTGTTTTTTTAAATATTTTGAAAATGAAGCCAAAAAAAAATTTTTTTTTCTAAAATCCAAATATTTTTTACTTATTTTATATTCAAAAAAATTTTAAAAATGATTGGTTAAAATATTAATTAATTCACTATAATGGATAATGGAAGTTTGGTTGAATTTTTTGTTAATATTATAATATTATAATAATAAATTCTACAACATACAAAACCAATTTCTATTAATACTTTTAAAAAAATAATTTCCAGTGATTATCAATATATATTTTTAAATTATATGTAATTTTATTATTTATCAAGTATTAAATATTACTATAATGTATTTATATAAAAAATAATAATAATAATAAATATCTTCATATTTAAAAAAATAAAAAAAAATAAAAATTTAAGCACTCACGGCGGGACTTGAACCCGCAATCTTCAGATTAGAAGTCTGACGCCCTATCCGATTAGGCTACGCGAGCTTTCGTTGAATTTATGATAAATAATGAAATTTTTATAGTACTTTTAATTATAATATTAACTTTTAAAAATTCTAATTAGTTTTATTTATTATTATTCTCTATAATTTATTATTAATTTACTTTAATTATAATTATTTTCTAAACTTCAAATAATTAATAAATTTTAATATTATATTGAATTATCATTTAAAATAATTAATAACATTAATAAAAAAATAATAAGATTATTAAATTATATTTTAAAACAATATCTTTATCATTATTATCTTAAACTAAATCAATTCTTAAAAATATTATTGAATATTAAATTTATATAAATTATAAACAATTTATAATTAATGTTATAAAAATAATAAACGATTCTAAAATATTTTAATTAAATAATATGACTCGAAAATAGTTTCTAAAAACACTTTTAAAATACCTTCTAAATACTTTTTAAATATTCTTTACACTTAAACATTTCTAAATTAGAAATAACAACTAATTTTATTTACTTTATAAATAAATAAACAGTTTATCTTTATAATTTTATTAATAATATTATTTATTTTTATTATTTATTTTATTAATATTTTTATACATTTTTACTTATTTTATTCAATAATTTTTAATTATTTTATTTATATTTTTATAAATACTTGTATTATTTTATTTATTATTGTAAATAGTTTAATTTTAAAGAAAAATATAAATACATGTAAATATTTTTATGTAAATTAATTCTTTACTACTATTTTTAATAATAGCTTAGTCATAAATATAATAAATTAATAATTATTAGAATAAATTACTAAATTAAAATATATAATCAACATAAAATAGTTTAGTTAAGAATAAAACTACTATTTAATAAATAATAATAAATTTAATAAAATTTTAATAAATAAATTTTATATTTTAAACTTAATAATAAAACTGTGTTTTTATAAAACAATTTTAGTGTTTAAATTTACAATCTACTGGAAAATAACTTAGACAGTTATTCTGAAAATACATAGGTAATATCACTTTCTTCCCTATAAAGAATTAAGATATTACCATTTTGTATTATTTAGTTTTTTTAAAACCCTTATATTTGGAGTTAATTCAATTTCTAATTTTTAAAATCTTTTGTTAAAGAATTTTTAAAATTTTATATATATATACAAAGAGTTTTGAATCTTTTATATTTGAATATAACTCAATTCAATAATTTTTAAACCGTACAAAAATATAATATTATAATATTTTATAAATATATACTACCAATGAAGTTATTAGTATCTTAGAATTTATTAATTATATTAATAATGAAATAAAAAATGTTCATTACCTCTTTTTTCTGATTGAATGATAATTCTGTTTCTTTTGATTACTACGAGAATATATATACTTTTTTTACCTTAATTTCAATATTTGTTAATTATTATATATGTGATTATGATGATATTTACCATTATATATAAAATATTCTATGATATAATTATAATTAATGAAAATACAAAAATAAAATGAATAATTATCTATAATACCCCAATACTATTGTAAATTAGACTATCAATATCATTTATAATATAAAATTAGAATTTGAAAAATCATATGAAAAAAATCCAGTTAAACTTATATATATATTCTTTTCTTTTTAAATTTTTATTCATTAAATCTTTTTTTTTTTTTATTTTTTTTTATTTTTTATTTCTTTATTTCTTTATTTCTTTATTTTTTTATTTTTTTATTATTTTATATTTTTTAAATTTTATTCATTAAATCTTCTTTTTTTTTATTTCATTTTTTTTTTTTCATTTTTATTATTAACCTTTTTATTTTTTTTTTCTTTATTTCTTTATTTCTTTATTTCTTTATTTTTTTATTTTTTTATATTTTTTATATTTTTATTATAAATATTTTTTTTCTATTATTTTATTTTAATTTTTTTAAAAAAGTATTTTATTTACATTGTATTAAATCATTATAATGTAAGAGTTACAATTAATGATATAAATAAATAATTTTTTTTATCATAAAAATAATAGTTTATAAAACAAATTAAATACTGCTATAATTTTTTGTTGCTATTATTATTATTATTATTATTATTATTATTATTATTATTATTATTATTATTATTATTATTATTATTATTATTGTTATTGTTATTATTATTATTATTATTATTACTATTACTATTTTCTTTTATAAGTTAACTATGATAAATTTATTAAATTATAATATTATATATCACAAATTGGAAAATATAGAATTCAATGATACCAACAAGGAAGATAAAGAAAATAAATAAAAATAATAAATTCAGTAATAATGTCATTGAAGAATAAGAAAAAAAAAGGAAAATAAAAAAAATGAAATAAAAAAATACAAGAAATCTATAAATGAAAAATGTTATTTTAAATAACACACTCTTAGAGAAAAAAGTTCAAATAAAGAAGAAATCTATAAAAATGCTAAATAATGGAATATAATTAGATAAAGTGAAAGTATTTGAAATTCTATCTGAAAATTCAACAAATATTATTTATAGCTTTATATATAATGAAATAATAAATAAAAGTATTAGTATATTAGCCACTAATATACTAATACTTTATGATTATTATTTGTCATTAATAATTATTTTTTTTTTTTTATAAAAAAAATTATTTTTATTTTATTTTCTTATTTTATATTTATATATATTAAATAATGAAAAAGCATTTATTAATGATTTTTTCTTTTTATTTATTTATTCTTTTATTCTAATAACTCTTTTTAAATTATATTTATAAATAACATTAATTTTTTAAATATATTTTTATATAATTTACATAAATATTTCTTTTATCAATATATTCACTATATAGAAGAAAAAAAATTTTTTTAATATATATAATAAATAAATTGAATATTAAAAAAAAAAAAAAAAACTAATATTTTTTATTTTTTCAATTATCAATGAACTATTTTTTGAATTTGAAAAAAAAATATATAAAGTTTATATGTATATTTAAAGAAATAATGAAGTAAAAAATAAATAATTAATTAATTAATTAAATGGTTTAATGAATAATAAAAGTTTAAAAAAAAAAATATATAAAAATAAAAAATTAAGCACTCACGGCGGGACTTGAACCCGCAATCTTCAGATTAGAAGTCTGACGCCCTATCCGATTAGGCTACGCGAGCTTCCGTTGATTTAAAAATTTTTAAAACCTTTATGTTTGGTTATAATTCAATTGCTAATTTTCAAAACCTTTACATTTGATTATAATACAAATTATATTTTAATTAATAATATAAAATATTTAATTAATAAGTATTAATAAAAATTTTATGTCAATATTATATTATATATATATGTATAATACTAAAAATGAAAAAATGAATAAATTAAAAATATTTTTGAGGAAAAAAAACATTTTTGTATATAACAGATTTTTTTATTAAATTGATAATAAAAATGAGAATATTGTTATATTTAATAATGAATATATATATATATTGAATTAGTTTAGTTGAATCAGAAGAATTATATAAATAATTTAAAAAAATAATATTTATAAAAAAAATAAAAATAAATTAATCTACATTAAATAATTATATTATAATCTATATATTTAAAATTTTTCAAGGTCTAATGTCTCTCAAATTAGTGGCATTACCTTATCTTATTTTCAAATTTTTTAAAACCTTTATATTCAAGTATAATTCAATTCATAAAAATCATATTATATGTCGAATATTAATGGATTTAAAGCTGAAATTCTCTAATAAATGAATTGAAATTAAATTTCATTATTAACAAAATCATTTAAAATAAATTCAATTTTTATCAAAAAAATGAATATTAAAGATTATCTAAATTATAAAATTAATAGTTTTGGACCATTAAAATATCAATTTAATTTAATCCTTAATAAATTAATAAAACAAATGAAAGGAAATAACGAGAACTCTTCAAATATTGAATTGAAGATTTCCCCCATTTCCTTCTGATGTTATCTCATCGAGAAACTATGCTCAATAGCTACATTATATTTTAATTTCAGCTCATATGGATCATTAATTTGCTAAACATTAGACCTTGAAAAATTTTAAATATATAAATTATAATATAATTATTTAATATAGATATAATTCATTTTTATCTTTTTATAAATATTATTTGTTTTAAATTATTTATATAATTCTTCTAATTCAACTAAACTCATTCAATATTCTCATTTTTATTATCAATTTAATAAAAAATTTGTTATATATAAAAAAGTCTTTTTCTTCAAAAATATTTTTAATTTATTCATTTTTTTTATTTTTAGCATTATATATATATATATAATATAATATTGACATAAAATTTTTATTAATATGTATTAATTAAATATTGTATATTGTTAATTAAAATATAAATATAATTTTTATTATAATCAAATGTAATGGTTTTAAAAATTAGCAATTGAATTATAATCAAATATAAAGGTTTTAAAAATTTTCAAATTAATAAAAGCTCGCGTAGCCTAATCGGATAGGGCGTCAGACTTCTAATCTGAAGATTGCGGGTTCAAGTCCCGCCGTGAGTGCTTGCAAATTTTTCAATATTTGTTTATGCATTTTTTTTTTTATAAAATAAATTTCAATAAAAACTTTTAATTATTATATATAATATAATTTCATTATTTATAATATTTTTTATTATTATTTTCTTTAATATTTTATTTTAATTATTTATGGTTTTTTTTTTAAATTTTAAAATAAAATTATAAAAAAAAAAAAAAAAAAAAAAAAAAAAAAAAAAATATATATATATATATATATAAAATACAATATATACTAATAATCATTATATAATTATTATATAAACTGATAGTAAAAAATGAAATTTTTTTAAGTTTGATTGTATAAATAAAGAAAAATTTTTACCTCAAATATAATATTTTTAACATAGTTTATATAAATATCATTATATATTTAAAAAAATAGAGAAGTAAAGAAATAAAAAAAAAAAATTTTTTTGAATAAAAATTTAAAAAAAAAAAAATTCAATATAAAATAAAAATTAAGCACTCACGGCGGGACTTGAACCCGCAATCTTCAGATTAGAAGTCTGACGCCCTATCCGATTAGGCTACGCGAGCTTCTGTTGATTTCAAAATTTTTAAAACCTTTATATTTGGGTATAATTCAATTGCTAATTTTTAAAAGCTTTTGTTAAAGAAAGAATTTTTAAAATTTTTATATATGAGTATAATTCAATTCATAATTTTTATTTATTGAGAAAATAAACGGATTTAAAGATATTTTTATAATATAAATTCTTTTGAGCTCATAATAAATAATAAAAATTTATATTACTTTTAAATATAATAACTTCTAAAATTTATTATTAATTACTTTAATTTTTATTATGTACTAAACTTCAAATAAATGATTAATAAAATTTAATTTATATCAAATTATTGTTTTAATAATTAATAATATTAAATGAAAATAATAGATAGATTATAACTTATACTTTTAAATAATATTTTTATTATTAATCATAAATATTAAATATAAAATTTATGTAAATTATAAACAGTTTATAAATTAATATTATAAAACAATTCAAAAGTATTTTAATTAAATAATTTGACGTAAAAACAAAAAATTTCTAAAATACTTTTAAAATAATTTTTAAAATAATTTCTAATTACTTTTTAATTATTATTTACACTTAATAATATTAATTGGTATTTCCAATTTAGAATTATTTTATAATTTTTATTTTTATTACTATTATTATTTAATTTTATTATTTATATTGCTATTTTTATACATTTTTAAGTATTCTATTTAGTAATTTTTATTCATTTTTGTATTATAAATTATTGTATTGTTTTTTTATTATTATAAATAGTTTAATTTTACAGAAAAACATAAATATTTTTTAAATATTTTCATGTAATTATTTCTTCTTTATAAATGTAATAATAATTAGATTAGTTAAATGAATAATAATAATTAAAATAGTTTAATTTATGATTAATAATTTTGTATTTAAAAATAAAAATAATAAATAAAAAAAATTTAAAAAAAATTCCTTTTATTTTTTAAACATTGATTTTCAAGAAAAATTATTGTTCTTTAAATTATTGCCTAAAAAATGAAAGGAGTAAAAGTTTATAATACAAAATTTACTCCTTTTAAATAGAAAATATATATATTATTTTTAATTATTATTGTTTATTTATTATTTTTTCACATTTATTTTTAAATTAGTTAAAAAATTAAAATAATAATCATATACGTTGATGTTTTTAATATTTATTATTATATTAAAAAATATTCTTTATTCTATTATATGATTTGATATATTATAAAAATTATAAATTTTTTATTCGTTATATTCTTTATTTTCAATTTTAAACATTATATCTTTCTTTATAAGTTAAATTAAAATATATGAAGAAACATTACTGTAGGAATTAATAATACTTTTATATTTTTTTAATTAAAAAAATTTTTATTTTATTAAGTTTATTTTTTTTATAATATATAATACTAAGAATGACAATTAGTACTATAAATTTCAATTATACCATATAAACCATAAATACTATCATAATCATAATTTTAGTATAAGGATTACTATAATATAGAACACCAACTGATTTATACAGGTATTATTTTTATTATATATTAAAGTAGAATCATATTTTGTAGCAATTATAAATTTAAGTGATTTTCTACATAAAAGCTTTTTATATCTATGACTATTATAACGAATTAAATAAATTATACCAGATCTTTGATAAGTTTCAGTTTAAGTAATAAATTTGAGAGTATAATTGATATTCTTTTCACAATTAATAAATGTAATCCTATTTCAAACCATTATAATCAGGTTCAAAATAATTAATATTAAATGTGTATTTATATTTGATTATTATCATATTATACGTAAATATTTTTTTAGTTTATTGAATTATTTATAAAAACAAAATATATTATTATTATAAAAAATAGAAATTTCTTTTATTAATTAAATAATAAATAATCTAATATTAAATATAAATATAAATTTTGTAAGTAAAAAAAAATTTGAATAAAGTTCACTAATGTTACTTCAATATTTATTTACTTATTAACTATAAAATATGGTAAAAAATATTAAAAAATTTTTATATTCATAAAATATTAATATTTTTAATGAAGTAAAATAAATAAATAAAATAAATAAAAAAAAAATTATGAATAAAAATTTAAAAAAAAAATTTAATAAAGGAAAAATAAAAATAAACACTCACGGCGGGACTTGAACCCGCAATCTTCAGATTAGAAGTCTGACGCCCTATCCGATTAGGCTACGCGAGCTTCTATTGATTTGAAGATTTTGAAAACCTTTATATTTGGGTATAATTCAATTCATAGTTTTTATTTGTTGAGAATAAGTGGATTTAAAAATATATAACTTTTATCATATAACAATGAAATTTCAATTAAATGAAATTCAAAATATTAAATTTTTATTATTAAATTTTGAAGTAATTTTCAGTTAAAATATTTTAAGGGTTACGAAAGTAAATTAATTAAAATAAATTAATTTAATCCACACTAAAAATATTTCATAAACAAAAATGAATATATCTAACGAAATCTGTCGTATATCGCAGTCTTATATTCTTATATTCCGGTCAAAATAAATCCATAAAAATAATTAAATTTTGTAAATAATTAAAATTTTCAAATAAAAATTATTAATTTAACTGATAATCATTAAATAATTATTTCGTATAAATCAAATTAAAATATTTTCTATTTCCTTTATTCTTTATATTTTTTAAATAATAGAAATTATTTTATTTATTATTTTTATTCTTTATTTTCTTTTCTATAATAATAATTGTTCTTTTTATTTATTATATTATCAAATACTATAAATACTTCAAATTCATGTAGAAATATAAAATTTTATAAATTTTATATTTTTACATGAATTTGAAGTAAATAATTAACTTTTGAATCAAGTTAAATATAACAAAAATAAAGTAAAAGAAAATACATAAAATAATAAAATTTTAATTATTAAAAATAATAAAACAAATTATTATAATAATATTTATAATAAAAAGTATAATAAATACTATACTTTTAATAATAATTAAATAATTAATTATTATTAATTAATATTTAAAAATTTCAGTTGAACTAATAGAAAATATTAATTTATAATAAATAATAATAATAATAGTAATAAAAAATCATAACTAATAACAGAAAATATAATAAAAATCAAAAAGTTGTAATCAATAAAAGGAATAGAAATAATATTAAAAATAATAGTTAACTTTTATTCTCCATTTGTCATGTTGCTAAAATAAAAATATAGAGATATAAACTTGTATCAATGAAATTTTTTAAATATTTAAATTTAAATAAAAAATGAAGCGATATAAAAATTATATAAATATTAATAAAACATTTGCTTAGTAGTTCTAAATATATAAATATAAAGATTAATCAATACCTATTTTTAATAAATTAATAAAATTAAAAACGATAAAAGAAATAAAACAAAAAAGTTCAAATTTTTTATTATATAACCCTTTATAATAATAAAGAAATTTATATTAAAAAAATATTAAAATATATTTATAAAAATAACTCATTAAAAGATAATTCATTTAAAATATGATTAAAAAAAACATTTTTTGTAATTTTTAATGTTTTTTCTTTTTATAATAATAAAGAAAGTATTATATAATAGTTTTTATATTTTTATTAATCTACTTTATTGTCATAATTTATTCATATTTTTATATCACTTATTATTAATAAAGAAACATCTGAACAGATTTATTTTGTTTTTTCACTATGTTACACAAAAAATATATTCCCACAAATTCTTTTCTCAGAAACTAAAAAAGAAAAGTATGATATATTTTATGTATATATAGTTATATAAACTTTCTTTTTTAGGTTGTTATTTACATATATATAATAAATAAAATACTATAAATAATTTTTAATTAGAATGAAAATATCAAATTTAATTATTTTATTCCATGTTCTTATTTCTATTATTTATGCTGCTTATATTTCAACAGATATATACTTATACTAAAATGATAAAAATTATATTATTACATTAACAAATGAATAATTCAAAAAATAAATTTTGGATTTATGGTAATAAGATTAAGAACAATTGATAATGCATAATATCAAGAAATTTTTGATATTATGCATTGAATTATCGAAATTATTACTAGATTTAAAAAAAATTTCAATATGACATCAATTTATAAAAATATTACTATAAATTTCATAAATTATTATGAACTTTTATATATTATCAATGATAATAGTGTAAATTATTATTTTGAAAATATAGTAAAAGAGAGAATATTCTATAAATTATTTAACAATTATTATTGTAATTCAAATCATTTATATAATAATAATAGTCAATGAAAAATAAATTTTTTACATTTATATATATATAATATAACTATAATTAATTACTATATTTATTATAAACAGTACCACTATTAATTAAAATTATCAATAATAATAATAAAATTATAAATATATTATTATAATTAATAAATAAATATATATATATATATTAATTTAATTGTTTATTGATAATAAAAATGTAAAGATTTAAAAAAAATATATATATATATAATAATAAAATAAAAATTAAAAATTTACACTCACGGCGGGACTTGAACCCGCAATCTTCAGATTAGAAGTCTGACGCCCTATCCGATTAGGCTACGCAAGCTTCTGTTGATTTAAAAATTTTAAAAACCTTTATATTTAACTATAGTTCAATTTGTAATTTTTAATTGTAATGATATGGATCCATTATGGCTACTAATTAGGCTCAGTTCTACCTGCTTCTATTATTATGTTGGTTGTCTCTGGTTCGAACCTTACTCTTTACCTTTCGGAATAATATTATTTATTTAATTAATAATAAATATATTCACTCAATTATTAGATAATAATTTACTTAAATTAATAATATGTATTCATTGAAATAAATTTATTTAAATATTAATTTATTATTCACTTAATTAATATAATAATTTATCTAGTTCTTAATATTATATTTATTTAATTAAAATAATAATTAAATAATTATATAATTCTTATTTTAAATAATTTGCCCAATCATGTAATAATTTAGAATAGATTTTTGAATATATAAATTCATGTATTTTATTTTATTTGACTCTTTGAGTCGATATTAACAATCAATTAATAATAAATAAAATATAAATATCAACCATAAATAAATGAACAAATATATATTATATAAATGAATCTACTAATTAATTAAGTGAATAATCAATAGTGTTATAAATAATTTAATATATTATATTATTATTTATTATTAATTTCCTACAATAACCTAGTGGTCACTCCAAATCTTTACATTAATAAGTTAAGAATAAAAATATTAAATACTTTAATTCCTTCTTTCTTTTTTCTTTCTTTCTTTCTTTCTTTTTTTTTATTTATTTTTTTAAATAATAAAATAATTATTTAGCTGTTTTAAAAATCATTAATATTGAATACAAGTAAATATCATTTTCTAAGCTTATTTATTATTATTTAAAATATTTACATATTGTATCAACGTAAAGATTTTGAAACATTTATAATTGAATATAATTCACTTCAAAAATATTTATTAATAATAATAAATATTTGAATCAAAATGATTGAATGATATTTTATTTATCTATTTAAGATATGATACTATTTAAGCTTTCAATAATATTCTTAAAAAAATCATATTTATTAAAAAAATACTAGAAAATGTATTAATAGAAAAATAATTCTTTTAGGATAATAAATAATAATAATTATAAAATTTATGACTGTGAATATTAATGATTAAAGATTAACTATAAAAATTATTAAGTATTTTCTTTAAATAATATTTATTTATATAATATTTATTTTGGTATATTAAAATAATTACATATAAAAGCCAAAAACTTTAAACTTTTGTAAAAATTTAAGTACAAAATGAATATAAAATAAATCCAAATTATAATTGATGAATATAAAATTAAAATATACATAGTTTTATTATAAATTAAAATTTAAAATTAGAAAAAATTAATATTTTTTATTTTTTCAATTATCGAAAAGTAATTTTTTGAATTTGTAAAAGAATATATAAAGTTTATATATATATATATATATATATATATATATATATATGTTTAAAGAAATAAAGAAGTAAAAAAAAAATAAAAGAAAAAAATAAATAAAGATTTATTGAATAAAAATTTAAAGAAAAAAAAAAGAATTTTATGGAAAAATAAAAATTAAAAATTAAGCACTCACGGCGGGACTTGAACCCGCAATCTTCAGATTAGAAGTCTGACGCCCTATCCGATTAGGCTACGCGAGCTTCTGCTGAATGCTGATACAATATTCCCTTATATACACATTATTTCTAAACCCATATTTTTAAACCTTTTATCCCATATAAACTAACATTTAATAAAACTTCTTTATAATATTATTAATATCTTAAAACATAATAATTTTATCTATATTAAAAATTATTTTTATATTATCAATATTTTATTAATATCTTAAAATAAATTATAAATATTTTATTAATATCAAATAAATTTTATTAATACTTTATAATTAATATTCTTATAATAAATTTTATCAATATTCTTATAATAAATAAATATTATTAATATTTTATATTAAATAAATCCTATTAATATCTTATAATAAATTCTATATCTTTATTAATATTTTAAATAAATCTTATTAATATTTTATAATAAACTTTATATATAATAAATAATATTTTAAATAATATTTTATCAATATCAAATATTTTATAACACTTTATTAATACATTTTATTTATATTCTTATAACAATAATTATTAATATTTCTAATTCTAACCTTTAATAAATTTAATACTTCAATATAATTATAATAATAAATATTTATAATAATAAATATATAAATAATTATAATTAAATAATACTATCCACTCTTTTCCCTTTTTCCCTTATCCTTTCCCTCCAACTTAAAAACCCTGGACAAATACAGAAAATAAATATTCTGTATATTATTAAAATAAAATAAAATAAATAAAATAATAAAAATTAATTATAAAATAAATGAATTATTTATAAAATGTATAATACAGAAGTTAAATGTATTTCTGTATAAAAGTATAATATTTATTTTTAATTTTTATTTAAAACACTAAATAGATTAATAAAAATACTTAATAATTAGAATAGAAAATATTAATAAATAATAATAACAATAATAATTAATATTAAAATAAATCTTAGAATATAATATTTAGAATAGAGAATTATATTATAAAATAAATAATAATAATTAGATTAATTAAATAAATAATAATAATAATAATAGTCGAAAGACTATAATAATAAAATTCATGTATTATAAAAGGAGGATAATTTTTCTTTCTTTTATAAAACGATCAATAATTTGTATTTAAAAATAAGAATAATAAAAATAAAAGAAGAGTTAAACAAAAGATTATTTTATTTTTAATTTTATTGATTCATTAGTAATAATTATTTAGTATATAAGTTAATTATATTTATTGTTTATGAATATACATGTTTCCTGCATCATTTATGATACAGACTCAATATAAATAGAGATTTATATTATTACTACCAGGTGATTGAACATGTATTAAGAAGAAAAAATAAATAATTCTGATTGGCTAAATAACTAAATAATACATATAAAAGAAATTATTATTATTATATTTTTAATATTTGATCTTTCTATGGAGAGAAAGTTAATCCCAAGTGAGTTTTTATAATATAGTTTAGAGATTTTTATAATGGTTTAATTAATATTTAGTTTAATAATTTAATATTTTATTTGAGAATTTCCTAGGTTAATATATAGATTAATAAGGAATAGTGTTTATATAATAAAGTTTAGTTTAGATATTAATATTAGTTAGATAAATTCAATTATAATTGTGATAAAATGTAATAATAAATAATAATAAATAAATAAACTATTATATTAAACATGAAATAATTATTATAAATTGTGTTATATTAGAATATATTGTTTTGTTAATATTTCCCTGCTGTCTTGTCTTTAAATAAAATAATTAGATATAAGTTTATCTTGTATCATTTAAAATTTTTAAAACCTTTATATTTAAGTATAGTTCAATTTGTAATTTTTAATAAGTTAAAAATTAAAATATTAAAAACTATAATTCTTTATTTATTTACTTTTTTTTTAGTAACTATTACAAATATAATTAATATTATTTCAATAATAACATTTTTGATAATTTTTATTAATTAAATAAAGTGAAATAGAATATAACAATTTTTGAAAAAAAAATATTATAAATTTCTTTATAAACTAATTTATTTCTTTTTTAGAAAAATATATATTTAAAAAAAAATAGAATATAAATTATTTAAAATTGTTATTACAAATTAATATAAAATAAAATGTTTAACAAAAATGCTTTTTTTTTATAAAAAAAAAAAAAATAAATAGATAAAAAAATTAAAAATTAATTAGCAGCGGTATGTTTCGATCATACGACCTGTGGGTTATGAGCCCACCACGCTTCCACTGCGCTACGCTGCTTTTTCTTGTTTCGAGTTTTTTATTATATTAAAAGAAAGGGGTTATTTAGAAATCAAATTTTTTTTTTTTTTATATATATATCATATTTTTTTTTCGTATATAACATTTAATGTTACTTTTTATGATATATTATTTAATATTATGAAAATATGAATATAGGATCATTTAAGGAGTTAATTAATAAAATTTTTTGAAATTTCTTAAATAAACAAATTATTAATATTTAAATAATCCGTCTTATTTTATTGTAATAAATTTAAAATTTCTTTATCATTTTTTTTTTATTTTCTTTATTTTCTATATATTTAATTAGATTAACATTTTCTTTTCTAATTTCTAACATATATTATTATTATTATTTAATGTTGATGATGATAATATTCTGAATATAAAATTTATCTAATGAAAATACAAAAGAAAAACAAAACAATTTAAAATAAAATATAATAAAATAATAAAACTATATTAAGTAATGAATAATGTTAGATATAATATATATATATATATATTTTTTAGTAATATGGTTTATTTATTTATTTTTTCGTTTATTATATTTATTTTTTATTCATCATAAAATATATTAAAAACTAAAATAAAAAATAAGTTATAAAAAAAATTAAAATTTCTTAGCAGCGGTATGTTTCGATCATACGACCTGTGGGTTATGAGCCCACCACGCTTCCACTGCGCTACGCTGCTTTTCACAATAAACAAAAAATATTTTAACTTGAAATAATAGTATATTATAATTGGAAAAAAATAAAATTTTTTTAACTTGAAATAATAGCATATTAGAAATTTGATTTATTATTAACTTTTAAAATTTATTATTAATTTACCTTAAATTTTAATTATTTTCTAAACTTCAGATGCTTCAAATGATTAATAAAATTTTAATATTTAATATTATATTGAATTATTATTTTAATAATTAATAATATTAAATAAAAATACTTTAAAAATTAATTCTCATTTAATTTTTTTAATTATTCTTTACACTTTAACAATCCAAAATTTAAAATAACAATTAATTTTGTTTATCATGTAAAACAATTAACAAACTTATTTATCTTATAATTTTTTATTAATATTTTTATTTCTATCAACTATTTTTAATTTTTAATTTTTATTATATATTTTATTATTTTTTTTATTCATTTTTAATTATTTTATTTAACAATTTTTAAAAAAGAAAATGTAAATACTTGTAAATATTTTCATGTAATTATTTCTTCTCTATTATTAAATATAATGATTTAATTAAATAATTATTCATTATTTAATTAAGTTATTATTTAATGTTTATTTAAATATTATTATTAAATATTATTATTAAATATTATTATTAAATATTATTAAATATTATTAAATATTATTAATTATTTTAAGTTGTAATTCACTTGATTTTTAATATTACACAAATAATGAAACTACGAGAAAAATATCAAGAAATAATTATTATATTATATTATATTATATAGTAAAATACAATATTAATCAATAAACTAATTAATTTTACTAAATAAAAATTTTAATTAAAACATAATAGTAAAACTTATGTCTATAAAATAAAAATTTTAGTATTTAAAATTTTATTCTATCTTGATAAAAAAAATTATATAATTATCCCATAAATACAAAAAATAATATCAATTTTTTATTAAAAGAATTATGATATTATCAAATTATATTTTTTCTATTAATAAATTTTAATTTTAATCCTAAATCGGGTTTTAACTCGAAAAAAAAAAAAAAATATATATATATATATATATATTATAGTTAGCCTTTGAAATATTAATTCAAATTACAAACATTTTTCAAATTCTTTTTTATTTTTTTTTTTTTTGTAATTTTTATTTAAATATATCATTATTTAATTAAGTCCTTAAATGATTCAATATTAATATATTCATAATAATAAATAATATATCATAAAGAAAAAAATAATATATACATATATATATTTTTATTTTTGTATATATTATTTAAGGTTATTTGTAAAAAAAAAAAAAAATATATTTCTAAATAACCCCTTTCTTTTATTATAATAAAATTTTTGAACCAAGAAAAAGCAGCGTAGCGCAGTGGAAGCGTGGTGGGCTCATAACCCACAGGTCGTATGATCGAAACATACCGCTGCTATTAAAGCTTTATTTTTTTTCTATACTTTTTTTTTTTTTCTTAGTTTATTGTTAATCATAAAATATATTAAAACTAAAATATAAAATCAAGTAATCATATCATTAAATTACATATAATATATCTAACATTACTTAATATAGATTTATTATTTTATTATATTTTATTTTAAATTATTTTTTCTTCTTTTGTAACTTTCATTAGATAAATTTTATATTCAGAATATCTTCATCATCAACATTATAATAATAATAAATATGTTAGGAAAAAAATGTTTATCTAATTAAATATATAGAAAATAAAAAAAAAAAAATGATAAAGAAATTTTAAATTTATTACAATAAAATAAGACGGATTATTTAAATATTAATAGTTTGTATATTTAAGAAATTTCAAAAAATTTTATTAATTAACTCCTTAAATGATCCAATATTTATATATTCATAATAATAAATAATATATCATAAAAAATAACATTAAATGTTATATACGGAAAAAAAATATGTTTTATGTAAAAAAAAAATTTGATTTCTAAATAACCCCTTTCTTTTATTATAAAAAAACTTTTGAAACAAGAAAAAGCAGCGTAGCGCAGTGGAAGCGTGGTGGGCTCATAACCCACAGGTCGTATGATCGAAACATACCGCTGCTAAGAAATTTTTAATTTTTTTTATAACTTATTTTTTATTTTAGTTTTTAATATATTTTATGATGAATAAAAAATAAATATAATAAACGAAAAAATAAATAAATAAACCATATTACTAAAAAAAAATATATATATATATATTATATCTAACATTATTCATTACTTAATATAGTTTTATTATTTTAGTTTAATTTATTTTTTCATTTATTACCCCATCTACTACTTATAAAAAAAATTAAAATAATAATATATAATTTCATAATTATAATTCTACTGACTTTTTTTTTTTTTTGTATATATGTAAATAATACTGTAAAAGTTAAAATGTATAATAACTAAAGATATATACGAATTATATATATATATATATATTATATATTAATAATTTATTGTTGTTTTTATTGTTGTTATACTTATTATTATTTTTGATATATTATTTATTATTATGAATATATAAATATTAGATCATTTAAGATATTAATAAAATTTTTAAATTTCATAAATATACAAATTATATATTATATGATTCAATAATAATTAATTAAATAATAAATGATAGTCCGGAAAACATAAATAAACAAATCTATACAAATCCAACTAAATGAAAAATATACATAATATATATATATATTTTTTAGTATATATCATTTAAAAAAAAAAATTTAGTTTCTAGATAACCCCTTTCTTTTATAATAATAAAATTCTTAAAATAAGAAAAAGCAGCGTAGCGCAGTGGAAGCGTGGTGGGCTCATAACCCACAGGTCGTATGATCGAAACATACCGCTGCTAGTAAAATTTTAATTTCGTTTTTTATAACTATTTTTTATATTTTAGTTTTTAATATATTTTATGATGAATAAGAAATAATGATATATTTAAATATAACATTATATATATATAAAAATTACAAAAAAAAAAAAAAATAAAAAAAAATTTGAAAAATGTTTGTAATTTGAATTAATATTTCATATGCTAACTATAATATTTTTTTTTTTTCGAGTTAAAACCCGATTTAGGATTTAAATTTAAATTTATTAATAGAAATAATATAATTTGATAATATCATAATTCTTTTAATAAAAAATTGATATTATTTTTTGTATTTATGGGATAATTATATATGAATAAAATTTTTGATACTAAATTTTTATTTTATTGACATAAATTTTACTATTATGTTTTAATTAAAATTTTTATTTAGTAAAAATTAATTATTTGATTAATATTGTATTTACTTATATAATATTTATTAATTTCTAATTTACTATATAATACAATATAAATAATATAATAATTTCTTGATATTTTTCTCGTAGTTTCATTATTTGTGTAATATTAAAAATCAAGTGAATTACAAATTAAAATAATTAATAATAATTAATAATATTTAATAATAATATTTAAATATAGATTAAATAATAACTTAATTAAATAATGAATAATTATTTAATAAAATTATAATAATAGAGAAGAAATAATTACCTGAAAATATTTACAAGTATTTACATTTTCTTTTTTAAAAAAAATTGTTAAATAAAATAATTAAAAATGTATAAAAAAATAATAAAATATATAATAAAAATATTAAAAATTAAAAATAGTTGATAGAAATAAAAATATTAATAAAAAATTATAAGATAAACAAGTTTGTTAATTGTTTTACATGATTACCAATTGTTATTTTAAATTTTGGATTGTTTAAGTGTAAAGAATAATTAAAAAAATAAATGAGAATTTATTGTAAAAGTATTTTTATTTTATTTAATATTATTAATTATTAAAATAATAATTCAATATAATATTAAATATAAAAATTTTATTAATCATTTAAAGTTTAGAAAATAATTAAAATTTAAAGTAAATTAATAATAAATTTTAAGTTAAAATATTTTATTTTTTTCCAATTATAATATGCTATTATTTCAAGTTAAAATATTTTATTGTAAAGATTTGGAGTGACCACTAGGTTATTGTAGGAAATTAATAATAAATAATAATATAATATATTAAATTATTTAAATCACTATTGAGTATTCACTTAATTAATTATTAGATTTATTTATATAATATATATTTGTTCATTTATTTATGGTTTATATTTATATTTTATTTATTATTAATTAGTTGTTAATATCGACTCAAAGAGTCAAATAAAATAAAATACATGAGTTTATATATTCAAAAATCTATTCTAAATTATTACATGATTGGGCAAATTATTTAAAATAAGAATTATATAATTATTTAATTATTATTATAATTAAATAAATATAATATTAAGAACTAGATAAATTATTAAATTAATTAAGTGAATAATAACTTAATATTTAAATAAATTTATTTCAATGAATACATATTATTAATTTAAGTAAATTATTATCTAATAATTGAGTGAATATATTTATTATTAATTAAATAAATAATATTATTCCGAGAGGTAAAGAGTAAGGTTCGAACCAGAGACAACCAACATAATAATAGAAGCAGATAAAACTGAGCCTAATTAATAGCCATAATGGATCCATATCATTACATTTATTTTTTTCCAATTATAACAGGCTATTATTTCAAGTTAAAATAATCCTTGATTGATACAAGATAAACTTATATCTAATTATTTTATTTAAAGACAAGACAGCAGGGAAATATTAACAAAACAATATATTCTAATATAACACAATTTATAATAATTATTTCATGTTTAATATAATAGTTTATTTATTTATTATTAATTATTATTACATTTTATTATAATTATAATTGAATTTATCTAACTAATATTAATATCTAAACTAAACTTTATTATATAAACACTATTCCTTATTAATCTATATATTAACCTAGGAAATTCTCAAATAAAATATTAAATTATTAAACTAAATATTAATTAAACCATTATAAAAATCTCTAAACTATATTATAAAAACTCACTTGGGATTAACTTTCTCTCCATAGAAAGATCAAATATTAAAAATATAATAATAATAATTTCTTTTATATGTATTATTTAGTTATTTAGCCAATCAGAATTATTTATTTTTTCTTCTTAATACATGTTCAATCACCTGGTAGTAATAATATAAATCTCTATTTATATTGAGTCTGTATCATAATTCTTGTGAAAAGCAGCGTAGCGCAGTGGAAGCGTGGTGGGCTCATAACCCACAGGTCGTATGATCGAAACATACCGCTGCTAATAAATAAATCTTTAATTTTTTATAATTTTTTTTTTTTTTAATTTTTAATTTTTTTTTTAATTTTTAAAAATTTATTACAAAAAAAAAAAAAAAAAATAGGATAGATTATTTATTTAAATTAATTAAAGTTTTTTTAATAATTTTTTTTTTAGATTATATTTAAGAAATTTCAAAAAAAAAATTTTATGAATTAATCCCTTAAATGATTCAATATTTATATATATCCATAATAATAATAAATATATTCATATATCACGAAAAAAAAAAGAAAAAAATTAATAAAATTATTTTTTAATATATAATATTTAGTATTATCAATTTATAAAAAAAAAAGAAAAAAAAAAATTTTTTTTTCATCAATTTCTAAATGACTCCTTACTTTTATAATAATAAAATTTTTAAACCAAGAAAAAGCAGCGTAGTGCAGTGGAAGCGTGGTGGGCTCATAACCCACAGGTCGTATGATCGAAACATACCGCTGCTAATAAGTTTTTAAAATTTTTATTTTTTTTTTCTAAAAAAATGATATATTTAAATAAATTTGAATATGAAAAAAAAAAAAATAAAAAAATCAATAACAATGACAAAAACAAAAACATATATATATATAAGAAATAAAAACAAATTATGAATAATTTTTTGCTATAATAAATCTTTTTTTTATTATTTTATTATAATAAAAAATTTTTTTATTATTCAATAACAATTGGAAAAATTAAATAGTAAATTTATGATAATATAATATTTTTATTTTATAATAAAATTTTTTATGATTATAAAATTTTAATATAATTTAAAAATATTAAAAAAACTATTAAATAAGTAAAAAGAAAAGAAAAAAAAATTCATTTTTTTAACGAATTTTTTTTTTTTTCTTTTTCTTTTAGTATTTCTTTAATAAATTTATTGATTGTTAATCTAGTTATGAATTTTTAAAAAAGTATTAACTTAAACATAAATCTAGGAAAATATTTCTTCAAAATCTTATTTAGTAGATTTCAAAAAATTCATAATTTTTTTTTTTTAAAAAAAAAAAGAATAAAAGTAAATGTATATATATATATTTACTTAATTTTTCTATTTCTATCTATTAATTATCATTAAAATTTATTTACTATATAACATATATATATATATATATACTTATTATTCTTTTATTCTTAATATTATATTTACATTATTATTAATATTACCATTATTATTATCATTATAATTATTAATTGTTATTATTATTATTATTATTATTATTATTATTATTATTATTATTATTATTATTATTATTATACAATGTTATTGTTTTAAAAATGAATTAATAAAATTTGTTTTTTTTTTATTTTTATTTGATGTATTTTATATATATATATATTTTTAATTTAATAATAGGTAGGTAAATATCTATAAATTAAATAAATGATAATGATTACAATTATAACTATAATGGCAATATAAATAATCATTTGTATCTTATTTTTAGTTGATGATGAATTATTATTATCATCTGAATTTATTTTTTCCTGTTTAGAAAGTTCATTTTTTTCTATTTCATTTATACAATAATTAGAAATACAATTTCCAGAAAAACATTCTTCATCAGTTTCACATTTCATTTGTGATTGTTTTTTACAGTATGTATGAAGTAAATTATTGGTAACTAATTCCTGACATATATAAATATCTTTTGTTGTAATACATGAATTTGAGTAACATGAACCAGATATACAGTCATGATCTATTTCACATTTTTGAGTTTTACATGTTTTATTATCAACATTTTCTTTATTACATGTTTTTAAAATAGGTTTACTTTCCTCTTCTGGAGTATTTTTATATTTCTCTTTTACTTCTTCCTTATATAAATCAAATTTTGATTGGTCAATTAATATACAGCTATATTGATTATCATCAATACATAAATAAGTTCCAAACATACAATAATCATTATCTACTTTAGGTTCATGTAGACAATAAGTACCTTCAGAACATATTGAAGTAGTATTATTACAAGGTATCATTCTTTTGAAAGTATAAAAATGAAAAAAAAAATTGGTTAATAAATATATATACTATATGAATGTATTTTTTAATTTTGAATATAACGAAAATAATAATAATAATAAAAGTAATAATAATAAAAATAATAATAGTAATAATAATAATAATAATAATAATAAAAATAATAGTAATAATAATAATAGTAATAATATTAGTAATAATAATAAAAATAATAATAAAGATATTTACTCATGTTCAAAATCTGAAAGACCTCTTAGTGTATAAAATGATGTAGTTATATATGAGCATTTTACAAACAATATATGAAATAGTAATATTGATAATATATAGGATATTTTATTTTCCATTTAATTTTTATTTTTTTTTTTATATCTGTTATTTTTTTATTTTTTTATTCTTTTATATTATTTTGTTTTATTTATTTAAATATATATAATTATCTTTGTATTTGTTTTTATTTTATTTAAATATATATTATTGTATTGTTTTTGTTTTATTGTATTCAAGTATATATTATTATTTTTTGTTTGGTTTTATTTAATATATATATATTTAATTATAACTTTTGAATTTTATTTATATTTACACTTTATTGTTTTATTTTTCTTTTTTTTTTCCTTCTATTATTATTTTTATACTATAAAGTTAAAATGGTTTTATTTTGATATATTATTATTTATTATATTAGTTGT
This sequence comes from Anaeromyces robustus, assembly GCA_002104895.1. Classification (NCBI taxonomy): domain Eukaryota; kingdom Fungi; phylum Neocallimastigomycota; class Neocallimastigomycetes; order Neocallimastigales; family Neocallimastigaceae; genus Anaeromyces; species Anaeromyces robustus. The sequence goes on from MCFG01000296.1 coordinate 34,359, forward strand.
GGATAATAATATGCTTTTTTTCTTTCTTTTTTTTTTAGTTTTCTTTACATGGATATTTATTAGTATCAAGTATTTAGATATATACCAATATAATTATTAAAATATTATATCATATATACATATATATATGTTTTTTTTTTAAAACAAAAGCAAAACAAACTATTAAAATTAAAATGAAGAAAGATTAAGAAAAAAAGGAAAAAGATCAAAATGAAGAAAAGAAATTATTTAATTATTTCATATTTCATATTTCATTTTTTTTTTTTTTTTTTAAAAATTTTTCAAAAATTAAAAAAGATTTTTAATAATAATTCCATATAAATATTATATATAATCATTAGTAATAATAATATATGTATTTTATGTTAGATACTCAATACCAACATATATTAGACATATATTATGAATTTGTTCTATTCCATTTTAATTTAAATTAATTTAAATTAATTAGAAAATCAATGGCTGATGATTTAATTAATTTCTAGAAACCAATGCTTAAAAAAGGTTACACAAAACTTTGTTGTATTAATTAATTTAATTTAAATAATTAAAAAAAAAAAAGGAAAAAATTCTTTTTTTTTTCGCTTTTCGTTTAAATTAAAAGTGGAACTTTTTTGGTTACAAAATTTAAATAAATGAATAATATATAACTTGATAAATATTTAATTATAAATAAATAGATGAATATATAATCAAGTAAATAAAAATCCATAATAATAACTATTATAAATTATTAATATTATAATAAAAATACTTAATATATAATAATACTAAATATTATTATTGTTTTATTACTATTATTCATTATTATTTTATTCTTTTACTCTTTTAATTTATTATTATTAACTATTATTTATTTATTTATATATTTTTTTATTTATTTATTTATTTATTTATTAACTTTTATTTATTAATTTATTTATTTATTTATTTATTTATTTATTTATTTATTTATTCATGTATTAATTTATTTATTTATTTATTTAGTTATTTATTTATTTATTTATTTATTTATTTATTTATTTATTTATTAATTTATTTATTTATTTATTTATTATTTATTATTTATTTATTTATTTATTTATTTATTTATTTACTTATTTATTATTTATTTATTTATTTATTTATTTATTTATTTATTTATTTATTAACTATTATTTATTTATTTATTTATTTATTTATTAACTATTATTTATTTATTTATTTATTTATATTTATTTATTTATTTATTTATTTATATTTATTTATTTATTTATTTATTTATTTATTTATTTATTAAATATTGCTTCATTTATAACAAATGCTATCCATGGTAAGCTTTTGAATTAAGTATTGGGTTAAATAAAGTAAAATAAATATTTTAATCAATGCATTCAAATTCAACTCTGTTTTTAATAAGTTTAATTGTTAATTGTTTAATATTATATATATAAACTTTTTTTTTCTTAATAAATTGTATTATTAAGTGTATTTTTCCATTTCAGTATTATGAATGATACCTTTTTCTTTTATCAAATACTTCATTATTATTCAAATGTATTATTAAATAATGAAGTATATTTATTTCATTTTTTTGTATTTTTCTATTTTATTTATCTCTTAATTTATTTATTTATTTATTTATTTATTTATTTATTTATTTATTAATTCATTCATTCATTCATTTTTTATTTTATTTTATTTTATAACCTAAATTAAAATAGAATTTCTTTCTTTTTTTAATTTCTTTTTTTAAATTCTTTTCTTTGCCATTCTTTCAATTTTACTTTTTTTATCATTAAATTTAATATCAATTTAGTGACTAATTAAATTTTAATATAAATCATTAATTATTCAATATTAATTTATTTTAAATATTAAAAAATATTAAAGAATAGAAATAAATTAACTACTGAAACTGAAACTAAAACTGAAACTGAAATCTAAAAATAAAATAAAAATAAAATAAAATAAAAATAAAAATTAAATTAAATAAATTTCTTAGTTTATTTTATTACTTTCTTATTTTATTACTTTCTACTCTATTTTATTTTCTATTTGATTTTATTTATTTTTTCTTTGTTATTTTCTATTGTTCGTTTAAAAATAAAAAAAATTAAATAAAAAAAAAAAGAATTAAAATATTTTATATACAATTTAAATTAATTTAAGTTTTTTTTTTTCCATTGATGTGGATTCCTAATTTTTGCCTGATTCTAATAAAATAACAATTTAAAAAAAAAAAAGAAACAAGAAAAAAAAATAATATAATATAAAAGTATAATAAACTTTTATAATCATTATAATTATAATCATTAAAAAAACGTATATTATATTTTTATATCTTCTAAATATGTTTAATATACATTAATAAACTCTTTACTCTATTTTAAAAGATGTGTAGATTTGGGTTTGTATTTACTGTTTAAAGCAAAAATCTTGATAGTTAATAAGATTATTGTTTTTAATGTTTTAATATTTAAGCTTGTCAAATTAATACAGTTTTTTTGTTTTATATTAAAGTTAATGATATTTTAATGATATTAATTATTTATATTCATATTCCTATTTGTATTATATAAAAATATTTTATATTATTTTATATTATTTATTTATTATTAAAATTATTTAATCCATTTTATTTATTATGTTTTTTTTATATTCTATTTCAAAAAAAAAAAAATAATATAAAAATAAGTTATAAGCATTAGCATTAGCATTAAACATTATCATTTAGCATTTAACATTTGGTATTTAACATTAATAATATTAATGCATAAATTTAAATACTTTAACTAGTTTTTTTAACATTCTCAGAAGAATTTTATCTTAACATTAAAAATAAAATTGTTAAAATGCGTAACAGAATGCTGTAGAAAATAAAAAAAAAAAAAAAAAAAGTGTTTTAAATAAGAAACTTTTTGTCAATTTTTTTAACTTTATTTTATATAATTTATATAATAATAAATAATAAAAAAAACTTTAAATTAATTAATTAATTATGCATTTTTTTTAATTTTTTTAATTTTTTTTAACTTTAATTAATAGTAAAAAAATTAAAAAAAAAGAAAGAAAAAAATTTATTTTTTAGTTTTTATTCTATTCTTCATATAAAAAATTATATTTCCATTCATACAAAACAGAAAAAATAAAAAATAAAAAAATAAAAGTAAAATAAAAATAACAATTGATATGTATTATTTTTTATCATAACATTCATTATTTAATTATTAAACTATTTATTTATTTATTTGGTTGTTTATTTATTTGGTTATTTACTTTTATTTTTTATTTTTTCTGTTTTGCTTTGTTTTGCTTTGTTTTACTTTGTTTTACGTTAATTAAATAATGAATAATTAATTAATAAATACATAAATATATACATAAAGTAAAATAAATTAAGTTATTATTTAATGTTTATTTAAATATTAATATTAATTATTATTATTTAAATATTATTATATAAATATTATTAATTATTTTAAGTTGTGATTCACTTGATTTTTAATATTACACAAATAATGAAACTACGAGAAAAATATCAAGAAATATAATGATTTCTTGATATTTTTCTCGTAGTAGAAATATTTTATTTAGATAATAATAAATTAAATGGAAAATATATATATATATATATATATATATATATAAAATATAATAAATGGGGGTAATTAATACCCAAATAATAATATATATTATAAAAAGATAAAAAAAAAAATTAAAATTTAAAAAAATTAAAAATTTTATTAGCAGCGGTATGTTTCGATCATACGACCTGTGGGTTATGAGCCCACCACGCTTCCACTGCGCTACGCTGCTTTTTACAATAATAAAAAATTATTATAACTTGAAATAATAGCATATTATAATTGGAAAAAAAAATTATTTAGTTTATTGATAAATTATATATAGTATATAAATATATTTCTTAATTTAAATAATAATTAAATACTTTAATTATTTATCTAATAATAAAGATAATATTTTTTATATATATAACTTTTTTAATAACAATTTCTATTTAAATTTGTTATTAATTTTTAATAATAAAAATATACAAAGATTAATAATATATATATAATTAAAAATATATATTTTCAACTTTTTTTTATAATCAATAAAAATTTATCATGTGAATAATCATATGATATACATATATTTATTTAAATAATCAATAGATTAATAATAAAGTATAATATAAAATTAAGATAATTATTAATAATAATAAAAAAGAAGTAAAAAAAAAAAAAAAAAAAAAATGAAAAATGAAATTTCAAAAAAAATTGATGAAAAAAATGATGAAATTTTATTTAAAAAAATTTATTAAATATGTTTATTTCAATTAAAAGGAAATTTAAATTTAATATTTAAAATTTCTTTCTTTTCCTTTTTTTTTTTTTTTTTTTTTTAAATCAACTTTCACTATATAACATATAAATATTCATTCATGTGATATACATATATTTATTTAAATTATCAATAAATTAATAATAAAGTATAATACAAAATTAAGAGAATTTTTAATAATAATAAAAAAGATGTAAAAATGATGAAAAGAAAAATTTCAAAATTAATGAAAAAAAATGATGAAATTTTACTTATAAAAATTTATTAAACATTTATTTTATTTAAAAGAAAATTTAAATTTAATGTTTAAAATTCCCTTTTTTCTTTTATGTTTTTTTTTTTTTTTTTTTTTTTTTTTTTTTTTTTTTTTTTTAAATCGACTTTCACTATATAACATATGAATATTCATGTGATATACATAAATTCATTTAAATTAATGAAAGGTATAAAAAATTTTTTACAATTAAAATAAAAATACTAAAAAGATATAAATGATAATAAAATAAATAACTTTTATATTCATTTATAATCATTATTGTATTATATATAACTAATTTATATATTTTAATTCAAATATATAATTAGAAAAGTAATTGTATAAAAGTTATTTTGTTAATTGATAAATTGATTAATAATTATTATTTTGTAATATAAACCTAGAAGAGCAACTGGACTGCAAGTCAATAATAGGTAGTTGGTTCGAGTCTTAAATGACCCTTCTTTTGTATATATTTTAAATTCTTTTTTTAACATAAAATAATAATTAAGAATGAAAATGAAATGAAGAAAAAAACATGTCAATAAAATGAAATTAGAAAAAAAAAACAATGACATTTAAATTGAATTGACAATTTTTCTAATTAATATAATTTTTTTTAAAAAAAAAAAAAAAAACTTTGATTTTACTGCCTAAAAAAATTATTAATTAATAAAAATTTTCAATTTTTAAAATTGATATAAATGGTACACATAAAAATTAAATAAATAAATTGTTTTTTTAAAGTAAAATTATTTATATAAATGGTACACATAAAAAAAAACTTTTTTTTTTTTTTTCATATAGAAAATATTCTTTTTAATTTAATAATTGAAACTCGAAAACTAAATTATTTTTGTTTTTTTTTTTTATTTTATTTTAAATATACATATATATATATACTTTCTCCTCAAATTTTTTATTATATATAACATTATTTAATAAAAATATTTTATTCCATAGATAAATATATATTAAATGTTAATTAACTGTAAATAAATAAAAAAAAAAAATACTAATTTTTGAGATTTCAAAATGAATAATATTAATTCAATTATTAAAATTATTGATGATAAAAACATAAATGAAATTAAAAAATTAAAAATAAAAAATAATTTTAATAATGCAATAGATATCGTTTTGGAAATATATGATAAAGATTTACTTACATCAGAAAGATTACAATTTATATTTGAACATTGTGGTAATTACTTAGAAATATCTACAAATTTAATAAAAAGATTATTAAAGGATAATCATACAGTTTTAGTAGATCTTATTTTTAAATATTTTAAATTTTATGACAATGAATGTATTAAAAATTTACTTATTCATTATAAATATAAAATACCTTTATCTACTTCAGAATTAAAAAAAATAATTACAAAGGAAGAATTTAAAATTTCAAGAAATGAAAATTATGATTCAGGTTTTTATCGTAATATTGGTAATTTATATTTAGATATTGCTTGTCAAAACGGAAATAAAAGAATAGTAAAAAATCTAATTAATTTTGGAATAGATATAAATTTGGAAACTTCTGAAGGTGAAACAACATTATTTAAGGCATGTCAAAATGGAAATGAAAGTATAGTAAAATATTTAGTTAAACATAATGCAGATATATTTAAAGAAAATTGGGAAGGTGAAACTCCATTTATTTATGCTTGTAAAAATGGAAATGAAAATTTAGTAAAATTTTTAATTGAACATGGAGCAATTATAAATAAAGAAAATAACTATGGTGAAACTCCAATAATTTATGCTTGTAAAAGTAAAAATGAAAATTTAGTAAATTATTTAATTGAACAAGGAGCGGATATTAATATAGAAAATTCATATAATGAAACATTATTATTTTATGCATGTGAAAATGGACTAGAAAATATAGTGAAATATTTAATTGAACAAGGAGCTGATGTAAATAAAGAAAATGATGAATTTGAAACACCATTATTTATGGCATGTAGAAATGGAAATGTAAATATAGTAAAATATTTAATTGAAAAACATAATGTTATTATCAATAAGGAAAATACAAACAATGAAACTCCATTATTTATGGCATGTGAAAATGGAAATGAAAATTTAGTAAAATTTTTAATTGAACATGGAGCAATTATAAATAAAGAAAATAGAGATAATAAAACTCCATTATTTTTGGCTTGTGAAAATGGAAATGAAAATATAGTAAAATATTTAGTTGAACATGGAGCAAATACCAATATAGAGACTCAATTTGATAATGAAACTCCAATATTTTATGCGTGTAGACATGGAAATGAAAAAATAACAAAATATTTAATTGAATATGGACTCAATATAAATAAAGAAAATTGGGAAGGTGAAACTCCATTATTTCATGCTTGTAGAAATGGAAATTTAACCATTGTAAAATATTTAGTTGAAAATGGATTAGATATCAATAAAAGAAATAATTTAAATGAAATACCATTATTTTATGCTATTGATAATGATCATGAAGCTATCGTAAAATATTTAATTGAACATGGATCAAATATTAATATAAAAAATTTTAGAGGTGAAACACCATTATTTGTTGCATCTGGAAATGGAAATGAAAATTTAGTAAAATATTTAGTTGAACATGGAGCTACAATTAATGTAGAAAATTTTAGTGGTGAAACCCCATTATTTGTAGCATGTATAAATGGTTATGAAAATATAATTAAATATTTAATTGAAAATGGAGGAGGAAAAAAAGAAGGAAAAGAAGGAGAAGAAGGAAAAGAAGAAAGAGAAGGAAAAGAAGGAAGAGAAGGAAGAGAAAGAGAAATAAATATAAATAATAAAACAAAGGAAGGTAAATGTCCATTATTTATATCTTGTAAAAATAAAAATGAAAATATTGTTAAATATTTAATAGAACATGGAGCAGATATAAATATTGAAAATAAAAAAGGAGAAACACCCATATTTATGGCTTGTCAATATGGAAATGAAAATATTGTAAAATATTTAATTGAAAATGGATTTGATATTGATATAAATAAAGAAAATAAAGAAGGTGAAACTCTTATATTTAAAGCCTGTGAAAGTGGAAATGAAAATTTAATAAGATATTTAATTAAATTAGGAATGAATATAAATAAAGAAAATAAAAAGGGAGAAACACCATTATTTAATGGATGTAGTCATGATAATTTAGATATTATAAAATATTTAATTAATCTTGGACTTGATATAAATAAAGAAAATAATGAAGGTGAAACCCCTATATTTAAAGCATGTAAAAATGGAAATGAAAATATTGTTAAATATTTAATTAAATCAGGAGTAGATATTAATAAAGAAAATAAAAAAGGTGAAATTCCATTATTTAAAGCTTATGAAAATGGAAATATAAATATCATAAATTATTTAATTGAACAAGGAGCAAAAAAGGATCAAAAAAGTCATCATAATGAATCATCATTATTTTATGCATGTTGTAGTGATAATGCAAAATTAGTAGAAAATTTAATTGAAGAAGGTGAAAATCTTAATATGGAAAATGATCGTCATGAAACTCCATTATTTTATGCATGTCAAAAGGAAAG
>MCFG01000296.1:47500-87796 GCA_002104895.1 Anaeromyces robustus
CGCCAACCAGTGGTCCAAATGGGCTGAAATTCAGATATGTTGTAGCTCTTGAGCAGAGCTTCTCAATGAGCATAAAATCAAAGCGAAGCGGCGGAAATCTTCAATATTTGCCAAGTTATCGTTATTTTTCTTCTGATTATTTTTATTAATATCTTAAGGGTTAAATTAAGTTGATTAATATTTATTTAATTTGTCCAAACCCTTTACAATATCAATTTAATTACTTTTTAATATTTGTTTATTTTATTGAAAATCGAATTTTAAGTGATTTAGTCAATAACGAAATTTAAATGTAATTGATCTATTAGTGAATTTCAATTTTAAATCCACTAATATTCGCGACATTCAAAAATATGAATTTGGGAATAATGTGTATTTAAAGGAATATTGTTATATTTAATTCAGCATGGGGTGTTAGCTCAGCGGTAGAGCAATTGACTGCAGATCAATAGGTCTTCGGTTCAAATCCGGAACGCCCCTTTGATATTTTCTTTTTCTTTTTTAGTTACTAAAAAAAAAAAAAGATATAAAAATATATTCATTTTCAATTTTTTCTTTTTTTTTTTTTATTACTTTAATTTTTTTAAACCTAATTTTTTTTTTATGAACCCATTTTAAAAATATCAAAATATCAATAAAAAATCAATTTCTAAAATATATATAAATATATTTTAAAAAAATTAATTTGATTTAAAAATTATTAATATTTAATTTAATAAATATATAAACATTACTTTTCATTAATATAAATGAAAATTTAATAATATAAAAAAATATTGATTATATAAATCTTCTTTAAAAAATTATTTTGATTTGAAAATTATTGATATTTAATTTAATAAATATATAAATATTATTTTTTATTAATAAAAATGAAAATTTAATAATATATAAAAAAAAAAATTGATTTTATAAATCTTCTTTAAAAAATTATTTTGATTTGAAAATTATTGATATTTAATTTAATAAATATATAAACATTACTTTTCATTAATAAATTTAAAAATAAATGAAATTTTAATAATATAAATAAAAAAAAAAAAAAAAAATGATTATTTAAATTGTCATTAAAAAAGAAAAAAAACAAAGAGGGGCGTTCCGGATTTGAACCGAAGACCTATTGATCTGCAGTCAATTGCTCTACCGCTGAGCTAACACCCCTACTAATTTAAATATTACAATATTCCTTTAAATACACATTATTCCCAAATTCATATTTTTGAACCTTATATTCCTTATAAATTAATACTAAATAAAACTTCTTTATAATATTTATTAATATCTTAAAATATAATAATTTTATTTATTAATTTCTTTACTAAAAACTATTCTTATTATCAATACTTTATTAATAATCTTATAATAAATTTTATTAATATTTTGAAATAAAAAAATTTTATTAAGATTTTGAAATAAAAATTCTAATAATAAATTTATTAATAATTTTACAATAAATATTTTTATAATAATTTATATAAATTCAATATCTTATTAATATTTTATAATAAATTTTATATATATAGTAAATAATATTTTAAATAATATTTTATTAATATTTTATAATAACTTATTAATATATCATATTAATATTCTCGTAGCAAATAATTATTAATATTTCTATTATTAATAAATAATAATAACAATAATAATTAATATTAAAATAAATTTTAAAATATAATGTTTAGAATAATGAATTATAACTATATAATAAATTATGATAATTTTATTTTTAATATTTATTGAATATGTGTAATAATTATTTAATATTATGCTATATAACTTATTGTTTATGATATGAATATAGTGTTCCTGCATCACATTAGTAAATAATGAAATTTTTGTATTACTTTTAATTATAATATTTAGCTTTTTAAATTTCTCATAAAATCGATTTATTATTAACTTCTAGAATTTATTATTAAAATAATTATTACTAGGAATTAATATATTTTAAAAATAAAATAATCTTTCTTTTTAAATCTTATTTATTTATTATTAGAATATTTATTATAAAAAAGTTTATTAAAAAATATTAATAAAATTCTATTTAAGAGTATTAATAAAATATTGTATTAAAAAAAAATATAAATTTATTATATGATAATAAAACAATATTGATAATATATAAGAATAATTTTTAGTAAAAATATTAATATAATTATTATATCTTAAAATATTAATAAACAATTTAAAGAAGTTTCATTTAATATTAATTTATAGAGAATAAAATGGTTAAAATTATGAATTAGGAAATAATGAATATTTAAAGGAATATCGTATCATCCATGATACAAGTTTATGTTTTATGTATCTTTATATTTTAATTTTAGGAATGTGACAAATGGGAACACGATAATGTATTATATTTACAGTAAAATTTTTATAATTATGTTTTAATAGTTTTATATATTTATTTAAAAAACATTTTATTATATTTAAATTATAATTATTATTAATACTCTTTAAAACATTTGATAATTTAATAGTTTTTCTGAAAATATGATCTAAAAATTTTAATAATGACTATATAGATTCTTTAAAAATATAATTTCTGAAATAATAGTGTTTCTAAATTTTTCTGAAAATTTTAAAATACTTATCTGGACCTGGAATAATTCCCTCACTCTAGTTCAATTTTATTTTATTATTTTTTTTTTTTTATATCTATATTTATCCAATCATTTACATATTATTATCCAATAATATAATTTATAGAAATATATATCTAATTGATATATAAATATATTGTACATTCAAAAATCATGAAATAGCAGCGTAGCGCAGTGTGGTGGGCTCATAACCCACAGGTCGTATGATCGAAACATACCGCTGCTATTAAAGTTTTTATTTTTTTTTATTATATTTTTATTATTAGTACTTTTTTACATTTTTTTTATTTATTTATTAATTAATATAGGAATATTTATTATAAAAAAATTATAAAATATATTATAGTATTTATTGTATTTATATAAATTTATTATAAATATTAATCAAATATTGATATTATAAAAATAATTTTTTAGTAATGATATTATTTTAGAATTTTTTTTTTTTGGCACACAATTTGTACTTCACTTTTATTGAATTTAAATATTAAAATACATGAATCATAAAAAAACACATAATGAAAAAAATAATACAAAAAAAAAAATAAAATACCAGTAAAATATTATAGACAATAATAAATAATACTGGAGTGAAAAAAAGTAGTATAATAATATTTAAAAACAATAAATCCATACAAGCCCTTAATTCTAAATATAGAATTAAAGTAAAATTGATTTAGAATTAGTATATTAGAATTGAATTCTCAATTTTTTATTTATACTAATTCTAAAATAATAATTATTAATATACCTATTACAATATATATTAAGTCTTAATTATATTAACATTATAATATGTATATATATATATATATTTTTAAAAAAATTAATTATCAAAAAAAATTCTATATATGAAAATTATAACACTTATATTTTTAAATAAGTAATGTTATTTTTAATAATTATTACTATGTTAAGAATATCATCTTAATGTAAATAATAATTATTACTATGTTAAGTATATCATCTTAATGTAAAATGTTTTATGGCATAAAAACTATTATTATTTTAACATTCATCAAAACTCATTAAATAAATATTGATAAATATTTAAAAATTAATTAAACATCATAATTTCATATTCTAATAATTTAATTTAATTAAAATAAAAATTTAATAAATAATATAATAAAAAAATTGATAGAAAAATAAAACATATAACGCATATAATAAACTATATAATAATTAAGTAAAAATAAATAAATTATATAATTTAAATAAAAAAAAAAAAAACAAAAAAAAAATACACAAAAAATACAAAGATTTATGGAGAGTGAGCGATTCGAACGCCCAACCTTCCGCTCTGGAGGCGGACGCGCTACCGTTGCGCCAACCCTCCTTGCTTGTATTTTTATAAAGTAATGAAAAATTATACTACTTTAATTATAATATTAACTTTTAATGTTGTAATGATATGGATCCATTATGGCTACTAATTAGGCTCAGTTCTACCTGCTTCTATTATTATGTTGGTTGTCTCTGGTTCGAACCTTACTCTTTACCTTTCGGAATAATATTATTTATTTAATTAATAATAAATATATTCACTCAATTATTAGATAATAATTTACTTAAATTAATAATATGTATTCATTGAAATAAATTTATTTAAATATTAATTTATTATTCACTTAATTAATATAATAATTTATCTAGTTCTTAATATTATATTTATTTAATTAAAATAATAATTAAATAATTATATAATTCTTATTTTAAATAATTTGCCCAATCATGTAATAATTTAGAATAGATTTTTGAATATATAAATTCATGTATTTTATTTTATTTGACTCTTTGAGTCGATATTAACAATCAATTAATAATAAATAAAATATAAATATCAACCATAAATAAATGAACAAATATATATTATATAAATGAATCTACTAATTAATTAAGTGAATAATCAATAGTGTTATAAATAATTTAATATATTATATTATTATTTATTATTAATTTCCTACAATAACCTAGTGGTCACTCCAAATCTTTACAAATGTCGCGAATATTAGTGGATTTAAAATTGAAATTCACTAATAGATCAATTACATTTAAATTTCGTTATTGACTAAATCACTTAAAATTCGATTTTCAATAAAATAAACAAATATGTAACGAAACTCAGAATTAGTAAAATAGTAACCATGGTCTAGTGGTCAGACACTAGAACCATCAGGCCGAACCTCTCGGGTTCGACTCTCACTCTTTCCAATTTTGGAAAAATTTTATTTTAAAAATTTATTATCAAAATTTTCTACACTTTTCCTTGTTGTAGAAATTACTCGAATTTAATCGATAAAATCTTATCGATTAAATTCTAAAAGATTCTAGTTTTTCTTTTTATTTTAAATTTTATTTATCCGAGATTCATTTTAAATCAAAAAATCTAAGTTTCTAGAACTTTTAATACTTTTTACAAACGAAAACTATTTTTCCGTAAAAAGTATAAATACGTGTAAAATTTCGACAAAAGAAATATTTTTTCTTCGCGTTTTTATTAACTAGTTAAATAAGTAATTCGAAATATTACACTAACTAATTAATAAATTATTATATTTTAAATTTAATAAAAATTAATAAAACATTTTATTATAAAACATATTTTTAATTAACTGTGTCTTTTATCTTTCTTAGATCTTTCGTGTTGTCCATTATTTCGAGTTACTCAAGCTTGCGGGCCTGTTGCTAATAAACTCCACTCTATCATTACAAAATATTAAAAAGTAATTAAATTGATATTGTAAAGGGTTTGGACAAATTAAATAAATATTAATCAACTTAATTTAACCCTTAAGATATTAATAAAAATAATCAGAAGAAAAATAACGATAACTTGGCAAATATTGAAGATTTCCGCCGCTTCGCTTTGATTTTATGCTCATTGAGAAGCTCTGCTCAAGAGCTACAACATATCTGAATTTCAGCCCATTTGGACCACTGGTTGGCGAGATATTGGACTTTAAAGGTTTACACAATATAAAAATATAATTAAATATTTACAAGGATCCATAAATAAATAATTATAAAATTTATATAGATAAAATCTTTTTATTTCAATAATTATATTATAATTAATAATAATAATAATTATTCAGATATACAGAAAACGCCTTCAAATAATTTTATGAAATATTAATTAGAATAATAATAATAATTTATATAATATATTATAATAATTGTTAATTATTTTTATAAAAAATTAGAATAGTTGATTATTATATTAATTTACAGAAATTCTTAGAATTCTAAAAAATCTCAAAAAGATTTAAAATTTACTTAAGATCTTAAATAATTAAAAATATCCCATTTTATCTAGAATTAATTATACAGAAAAGATTATAAAAATCCAAAGATAAAAATAATTAATATATAGATAAATAATTAAATAGTATACTAAATAATTAAATAATTAAATAGTTAACTAGTTAAATAATTAGAATAGTTATAAATCTAAATCTTAGATTATAAATTCTTATCATTAAATTTATTAATAGTTTATATAGTTTTATATTAGTTTTATATAGTTAGATTTTTATCAATATTATTTTATTCATATATTTTATTTAAAATTATACATGTATAAATATATTATCAATAGATTATAATAATTAAATGTATTAATAATTATTAGATTTAGAAAAAGTATAAATAAGGATTGAAATTACAATTCCTTTTAATCTTTGTAAGATTATTAACTAACTTAGAATTAATGACTTAATAATCTAATTATTATTTAAACTTTTCTTAATTAATTATTAATAAAAAATATTATTATAAAACTTAATTATTTTAAAACGTGTTCTTTTAATTAATTAATTAATTTATTGTGTATTAATAAATAAATTTGCCTATTAATTATATATTTGTTTAATTAGTTATTTTGTTATTAATTAAACATCTTGACCTGACCATTATTAAACCAAAACTACCCTCATTTAACATTAAAAAAATTCTTATAATTTTTATATTATATTGAATTATCATTTAAATATATATTATTTCAAAATCCATATTTTTAAACCTTTTATTATTTATAAATTATTATTAAATGTAACATCTTTATAATGTTTATTAATATCTTAAAATATATAATAATTTTATTAATATCTTTATTAAAAATTATTCTTATTATCAATATTTTATTAATATTTTATTATAAATTTATAATTATTTTATTAATATCCAAAATAAATTTTATTAATACTTTATAATAAATATTCATAATAATAAAATTTTCAATATTCTTATAATAAATATTCTTATAATAAATATTCTTATAATAAATATTATTAATATTCTTATAATAAATAAATTATATTAATATCTTATGTAAATTCAATATCTTTATTAATATTTTAAATAGTATTTTATTAACATTTTTTAATAATTATTTTATCAATAACAAAAATTTTATAATACTTTTTTAAGATATCTTATTTATATTCCTATAACAATAATTATTAATATTTCTATTATGAATTTAATACTTTAATATAATTATAATAATAAATATTTAAAATAATAAATATATAATAATTATAATTAAATAATAATACTATCTATTCTTTTCCCCTTTCCCTTATTCTTTCTCTCCAACTTAAAAATCCTGGAAAAAATATAGAAATAAATATTCTGTATATTGGTGTTTTCTATTCTGATTAATACTAATTCTTCTATGAATTATATACATCTGAAATTCAGGTAATCCCTAAAATATGAATTTTACAATTATTTTTTTTTTTTTAAATATTTATTACAGTCAACTGGATTTAAAAATAGAATTTATAATTTTAAATTTATTGACATTTAATATATTATTATATATTAAGATAATTAATTAAAAATTATAATAAATATTAAAATGAAATATATAATTTATATAGCTATATATATATGCAAAAAAAAAAAATAAATAAATAAAAAATAAAGCAATCATAGAAAAAAAACAAGGATATATGGAGAGTGAGCGATTCGAACGCCCAACCTTCCGCTCTGGAGGCGGACGCGCTACCGTTGCGCCAACCCTCCTTGCTTATATTTTTATGATAAAGAATGAACAATTAATCTTAATTTCATTAAGATTACTAAATTCTTTGTGGCTTGTAGAACTTTCCTACATTCTATATTAAATTGAAATTTCCAAAATATATTACAATATAAAATTTATTAATATTAAATTATATTATTAATATAAAAATTCAATATATTATTACTAAAAATCAATATAAAAATTATTAATATCAATTAAATATATATATTATTATTAATACAAAATATTTTATTATTAATATCAAAACAAAAATTATTAATATCAATAAATAAAAATTATAAAAATTATAAATTATTATTAATCAGCCACTTTTTATTAATATCATTTATAAAAATTATTAATATGAATTTTATTATCAATATCAAAATATATTTATTAAAGTCAATTATAATAAATAATTAAATCAATTATATTATTATTAATCAATATATTATAAATATTAATTATAAAATAAAATAATTTTCATTCAATTCAATACTAAAAATTAGCCAAAAATTACTAATTACAATTACTTTTAAACATAACCAACTTCCTTGCCATACAATAATTAGTAATAGTCCCTACCAAATTACACCCCAAATTAACTAAAATTATGCACTAAAATATATTTTAATTACAATTATTTTATACTATATTATATTAATGAAAATTATTTTTAATTCAATTGATTATTGTAACGAATCCCTCAATTAGTAAAATAGTAACCATGGTCTAGTGGTTAGTAACTATGACCATCTGGGCGAACACTCTGGGTTCGACTCACACCTTGTTCCAAATTTTATAAAAATTTTATTTTAAATTTATTTATTATAAATTTCTGTATTTTATTCTGTATTTGTTTCTGTATTTTATTTCTGTATTTCTTTATAGAATTACATGGAATAAAATTAGAAACTTTAAGAAAAAATTATATAATATTTCTTTATTTTTCTATGAGATTCATTTTATATCAAAATATCTTAGTTTCTAGCAATTTTTTATTATTTTTATGAACTTTTATTTTTAAAACTATTTTTCCGCAAAAAGTATAAATAGGTGTAAAATCTTTAGTTAAAATATTTTTCTTTGTGCTTTTATTCTTTTATAACTTTATATATATTAGTAATAATTAATTCATAAGTAGTTTGAAATACTACAAAGATTAGTTATTATTAATTTTTAATAATTAATAAAACTAAATTCTAATAAAACATATTTTAAATAAAAATAAAATAAAACTTAAAACTAAATCTTACTAATATATATATCTCGACACCGACCTTTCAGGTTAACAAAGGAAAGGTGTTCTGATATTGCAATAAGTATCTTTTATTTTAAATTTTATTTTGTTTGTGTTTACTTCAGATTTTGGTGTCAATTGTAATATTAGAACTACCGTTCCGTTACAATTATAAAAATTTATATTAACAATATAAAACTACTTTTACAGAATTTTATTAATAATACTTAACTAAACCACCACAAAAATATGTTATAAATTTTCAGTTACTTATATTAATTTTATAATAACAATAAATAATAAATAATTAAATAATATATAATTATTATTTATAATAATAAAATAATAATTATATTAACAATTTAAAATCAATTTAAAATAATTTCTTTTACAATTCTATTAGTAATAGTTTAGTAAATTTTCTGTTAAAATTCTAAAATATTCTCTTAAATATATTAATAATTATAATAATAATAAATAGATAGTAATTAATTATTATATAATAAATATTTATAATAATTAACTAATAATTTTATTAACAATTTATATTCAATTTATTTTAGTTTTACTTAGTAATTATATTTTAAATTAGTTAGAAAATGTTAGATAGGCTTAACAAATTTTAACTTGTAAAAAAAATATAAATACGTGTAATTTTTAAAATAATTTTTGAATTTTATCATTATCAATTGATCCTTAATCTTTTATTTTTTATTGATCTTTAATAATTCTTAATATTAAAAACTTAATAAATAAAATAACTTTAAACTAAATAAAAATTTTAATTAACAAATCTTGAAGTGTTTTTAAATATTTTGTTTGTTATAATCCATTTATTAATTTTATGAACCGTAACATTTATGAATTAATAAAATTTTATACTACTTTAATTATAATATTAACTTTTAAAAATTCTTATAATTTTTATTTATTATTAATCTCTACAATTTATTATTAGTTTACTTTAATTATAATTATTTTCTAAATTTCAAATGATTAATAAAATTTTAATATTATATTGAATTATCATTTAAATACACATTATTTCAAAATCCATATTTTTAAACCTTTTATTCTTTATAAATTATTATTAAATGTAACATCTTTATAATGTTTACTAATATCTTAAAATATAATAATTTTATTAATATCTTTATTAGAAATTATTCTTATTATTAATATTTTATTAATATGTTATAATAAATTTATAATTATTTTATTAATATCCAAATACTTTACAATAAATTTATAATTATTTTATTAATATCCAAATACTTTACAATAAATATTCTTATAATAAAATTTTCAATATTCTTATAATAAATATTATTAATATTCTTATAATAAATAAATTATATTAATATCTTATTTAAATTCAATATCTTAAATAAATCATATTAATATCTTATAATAAATTCTATATCTTTATTAATATTTTAAATAATATTTTATTAATATTTTATAATAATTATTTTATCAATATCAAATATTTTATAATACTTTATTAAGATATCTTATTTATATTCCTATAACAATAATTATTAATATTTCTATCATGAATTTAATACTTTAATTTAATTATAATAATAAATATTTAAAATAATAAATATATAAATAATTATAATTAAATAATAATACTATCTATTCTTTTCCCCTTTCCCTTATTCTTTACCTCCAACTTAAAAAGCCGAAATTCAGGTAATCCCTACAACATGAATTTTACAATTATTTTTTTTAAATATTTATTACAGTCAACTGGATTTAAAATTAGAATTTATAATTTTAAATTTATTGATATTTAATATATTATTATATATTAGGATAATTAATTAAAATTATTATAAATACTAAAATGAAATATATAATTTATATAGCTTTATTTACAATAGAAATAATAAATAAGTAAAAATAATAATAAATAAGTAAAAATTAATAATAAATAAGTAAAAATTAATAATAAAAAGAATAAAATTTATATTAATAAGTAAAAACTTTTATTGAAAATTTATATTAAGATATAAAACTAAATTTTTAATATTAAATTTAACAGAAATTTTAGAATTTTAAGAATTTTTAAAAGTTAATATTATAATTAAAGTAGTATAAAATTTTATTAATTCATGAAATGATAAATTCGTCTATTATCTTAATTTTAAAAATGCCTTCAAAAGTGATAATAGCTTTATCAAGAATAATAATTTTGTAGATACTTACTTAATTCTTTATAATTCTTGTTTGAAAGTCAATTCCTTTTCTAAGTTTACTACTTTACTTCACTAAGTTTTTGATAATTATTCCTTTAATTATTAATTTTATTTATTAAACTTCTTTAACTATAATTTTTATTTGGTTACACTAAAAATTATTTATAATACGTTTTATTATTTAATTTTTAATATTTTATATTTTATTTATTATTTTATTAATTTATTGTTTTATTATTGTTTTATTTTATAAATTTGTTATTTAAATTTATTATTTTATTATTTTATAATTTTATTATTTAAATTTGTTATTTTAACTAATTCTAATTTTATTATTAGTATTATAATTATTATTAAATTATTATTATATTTTATTATTTTATTTTGGTTATTATTTACTATTCTAATAACAACGAAATAATTTTTATAAAATTTTTACATGTATTTATATTTTTACAATAATTTAAAGTATTTATAATATTTAATAATAAAATAAATAAAAGAACAATTTTTATTATAGAAAAGAAAATAAAGAATAAAAATGATAAATAAGAATAATTTTTATTATATAAAAGAAATAAAAGAATAAAGAAATAGAAATTATTTCTATTTAATTTATGAATAATAATCATTTAATGATTATCAGCTAAATTAATAATTTTAATTATTAATTTTGTTATTTACAACTTTTTAACTATTTACATTTATTATTTACAATTTTTAATTATTTATAAGTTTTAATTATTATTAAAGATTTATTTAATTATTTAAAAATTATTTTTCTTTTGAATTTTATTATTAATATTTTTATTAATATTTATTTTATTCTAGAAATTATTTTATTTAATTTATAATTAATATTTATAATATTTATTCTCTTTTTATTTATTTCTTTCTAGAAAACTTAATTATTTTTGTATACTATTAAGTTAGTATACTGACTAATTTAATTTTAGGTTTAATTAATATTTATATTTTATTTTAGTTAAAATTTATGGTAAATTTTTAATATTAAATTTACCAGGAATTATGATTTAATAATTCCATTATTTATCAGAAAAATAAGCAGGGAGGGTTGGCGCAACGGTAGCGCGTCCGCCTCCAGAGCGGAAGGTTGGGCGTTCGAATCGCTCACTCTCCATATATCCTTGTTTTTTTTCTAAGATTGATTTATTTTTTATTTTTTTTTTTTTCATATATATAATTATATTTTATTATGAATAATTGTTATTTTATTTTTTAAAATATAAATAGTTTAATTTTAAATAAGAATATAAAGACATGTAAATATTTTCTTGTAAATTATTAATATATAATATTAGCCAATAAACTATAAAAAATAATACTAATAAATAATAGTAGTATAATTTATAGCATAAATTAAATTTATAATTTTATATTTTTAAATAAATTTTGTTTTTTTAAAAAAATAAATATAAAATAATATTTATAGTAAATTAATTTCTATTGTATTTCTAATAAAATAATTTCTGTGGTTTTAAAGAATAAATTAACTTCTAAATTTACTAGAATATCTCATACAGATATCTACTGAAAAATAGATGGATAATATCATTTTCTTGTATAGAATTAATTTGTATTTATTTTCATAATAATTATACATGAAATAATATTAAAAAATATACATAAAATTTTACTTATGAATACTAGTTAATTAAATATAAAATATATTTAAATTTTATAGTATTATGATTATTATGCATTTATTAAAAAAATTTTTTTTTTGAATAATTAATTATATTAATTTATATTAATAAAACCTAATCATCTTTAAGTCAAAACTCAATATTTAACTATTACAATTAATGAAAAATCATCATTCTTGATATTGGTGTTATTCATTCTGATTAATACTAATTCTTCTATGAACTAGATACAGCCGAAATTCAGGTAATCCCTATAACATGAATTTTACAACTATTTTTTTTAAATATTTATAATAGTCAACTGGATTTAAAAATAGAATTTATGATTTTAAATTTATTGACATTTAATATATTGTTAAATATTAATATAATTAATTAAAAATTTTTATAAATACTAAAATGAAATATATAATTTATATAGCTTTATATATATGAAAAAAAAAAAAAAAATAAATAAAAAATAAAGCAATCATAGAAAAAAAACAAGGATATATGGAGAGTGAGCGATTCGAACGCCCAACCTTCCGCTCTGGAGGCGGACGCGCTACCGTTGCGCCAACCCTCCTTGCTTGAATTTCTTGATACAGACTCAATATAAATAGAGATTTATATTATTACTACCAGGTGATTGAACATGTATTAAGAAGAAAAAATAAATAATTCTGATTGGCTAAATAACTAAATAATACATATAAAAGAAATTATTATTATTATATTTTTAATATTTGATCTTTCTATGGAGAGAAAGTTAATCCCAAGTGAGTTTTTTATAATATAGTTTAGAGATTTTTATAATGGTTTAATTAATATTTAGTTTAATAATTTAATATTTTATTTGAGAATTTCCTAGGTTAATATATAGATTAATAAGGAATAGTTTTTATATAATAAAGTTTAGTTTAGATATTAATATTAGTTAGATAAATTCAATTATAATTATAATAAAATGTAATAATAAATAATAATAAATAAATAAACTATTATATTAAACATGAAATAATTATTATAAATTGTGTTATATTAGAATATATTGTTTTGTTAATATTTCCCTGCTGTCTTGTCTTTAAATAAAATAATTAGATATAAGTTTATCTTGTATCATTCTTGGTGGGATATTTCTTTAAATACACATTAATTCAAAATCCATATTTTTAAATGTAATGATATGGATCCATATCATTACATGGTCCTCCTCTAAAGATAGGATACCAAACGATCGCTAATATACGAGAATAGTAAATAAGAGTTTGTAGATAATTATTAAAAATCGAGACTAATTATTAAAAATCTAAAAAAAAATTTTGTATAAAAGATATTATCTACAAAAAGAGATATAATATTAAAATATATTAGAGTTATAGTAGTTATATTTCTAGCGGTAGCGTATCCTAAAATAAAAGTTAAAATATTTTATTTAAATAATATACAGAATATTTTTATTTCTTTTTTATTTCTGTATTTGTCCAATATTTTTAAATTTTAGGGAAAGAATAAGAGAAAAAGGTAAAAGAATGGATAAAGTTATTATTTATATATAATTATTTATATTATTATTAATAAATTAAATATTTTAATATAATTATAATAATAAATATTTTTCAAGGAATAATAATAGAAATATTAATAATTATTTGAAATATGAATTTAAATAGGATATATTAATATAGTATTATAAAATATTAGATATTGATAAAAATAATTATTATAATATGTTAATAAAGTATTGCTTAAATTATTATTTATTATGTATAAAATTTATTATAAAATATTAATAAGATTTATTTAAACTATTAATAAAACTATTTATTATAAAATATTAATAAGATATTTATTAAGAAATTTAATATAATTTATTTAGGAATAAATATTGTATTTATATATTTATTATTATAAGATATTAATATAATATTGTTAATAAGAAGAATTTTTAGTAAAGATATTAATAAAATTATTATATTTTAGTAAATTAGTAAACATTATAAAGAAGTTTTATTAAATATTAATATATAAAGAATAAAAGGTTTAAAAATATGGATTTTGAAATAATGTGTATTTAAAGGAATATTGCACTAAAAATTAATACAAAATGGTAATATCTTAATTCTTTATAGGGAAGAAAGTGATATTACCTATGTATTTTCAGAATAACTGTCTAAGTTATTTTCCAGTAGATTGTAAATTTAAACACTAAAATTGTTTTATAAAAACACAGTTTTATTATTAAGTTTAAAATATAAAATTTATTTATTAAAATTTTATTAAATTCATTATTATTTATTAAATAGTAGTTTTATTCTTAACTAAACTATTTTATGTTGATTATATATTTTAATTTAGTAATTTATTCTAATAATTATTAATTCATTATATTTATGACTAAGCTATTATTAAAAATAGTAGTGAAGAATTAATTTACATAAAAATAATTACATGTATTTATATTTTTCTTTAAAATTAAACTATTTACAATAATAAATAAAATAATACAAGTATTTATAAAAATATAAATAAAATAATTAAAAATTATTAAATAAAAATAAGTAAAAATGTATAAAAATAATAATAAAATAAATAATAAAAATAAATAATATTATTAATAAAATTATAAAAATAAACTGTTTATTTATTTATAAAGTAAATAAAATTAATTGTTATTTCTAATTTAGAAATGTTTAAGTGTAAAGAATATTTAAAAAGTATTTAGAAAGTATTTTAAAAGTGTTTTTAGAAACTATTTTCGAGTCATATTATTTAATTAAAATATTTTAGAATCTTTTATTATTTTTATAATATTAATTATAAATTGTTTATAATTTATATAAATTTAATATTTAATAATATTTTTAAGAATTGATTTAGTTTAAGATAATAATGATAAAGATATTGTTTTAAGAATATAATTTTATAATCTTATTATTTTTACTAATATTATTAATTATTTTAAATGATAATTCAATATATTATTAAAATTTATTAATTATTTGAAGTTTAGAAAATAATTATAATTAAAGTAAATTAATAATAAATTATAGAGAATAATAATAAATAAAACTAATTAGAATTTTTAAATGTTAAATGAGGGTAGTTTTGGTTTAATAATGGTCAGGTCAAGATGTTTAATTAATAACAAAATAACTAATTAAACAAATATATAATTAATAGGCAAATTTATTTATTAATACACAATAAATTAATTAATTAATTAAAGAACACGTTTTAAAATAATTAAGTTTTATAATAATATTTTTTATTAATAATTAATTAAGAAAAGTTTAAATAATAATTAGATTATTAAGTCATTAATTCTAAGTTAGTTAATAATCTTACAAAGATTAAAAGGAATTGTAATTTCAATCCTTATTTATACTTTTTCTAATCTAATAATTATTAATACATTTAATTATTATAATCTATTGATAATATATTTATACATGTATAATTTTAAATAAAATATATGAATAAAATAATATTGATAAAAATCTAACTATATAAAACTAATATAAAACTATATAAACTATTAATAAATTTAATGATAAGAATTTATAATCTAAGATTTAGATTTATAACTATTCTAATTATTTAACTAGTTAACTATTTAATTATTTAATTATTTAGTATACTATTTAATTATTTATCTATATATTAATTATTTTTATCTTTGGATTTTTATAATCTTTTCTGTATAATTAATTCTAGATAAAATGGGATATTTTTAATTATTTAAGATCTTAAGTAAATTTTAAATCTTTTTGAGATTTTTTAGAATTCTAAGAATTTCTGTAAATTAATATAATAATCAACTATTCTAATTTTTTATAAAAATAATTAACAATTATTATAATATATTATATAAATTATTATTATTATTCTAATTAATATTTCATAAAATTATTTGAAGGCGTTTTCTGTATATCTGAATAATTATTATTATTATTAATTATAATATAATTATTGAAATAAAAAGATTTTATCTATATAAATTTTATAATTATTTATTTATGGATCCTTGTAAATATTTAATTATATTTTTATATTGTGTAAACCTTTAAAGTCCAATATCTCGCCAACCAGTGGTCCAAATGGGCTGAAATTCAGATATGTTGTAGCTCTTGAGCAGAGCTTCTCAATGAGCATAAAATCAAAGCGAAGCGGCGGAAATCTTCAATATTTGCCAAGTTATCGTTATTTTTCTTCTGATTATTTTTATTAATATCTTAAGGGTTAAATTAAGTTGATTAATATTTATTTAATTTGTCCAAACCCTTTACAATATCAATTTAATTACTTTTTAATATTTGTTTATTTTATTGAAAATCGAATTTTAAGTGATTTAGTCAATAACGAAATTTAAATGTAATTGATCTATTAGTGAATTTCAATTTTAAATCCACTAATATTCGCGACATTAAAAGTTAATATTATAATTAAAGTAGTATAATTTTTCATTACTTTACAAAAATACAAGCAAGGAGGGTTGGCGCAACGGTAGCGCGTCCGCCTCCAGAGCGGAAGGTTGGGCGTTCGAATCGCTCACTTTCCATAATTCCTTGTTTTTTCTTGATTTTAATTATTATTTTCATTTACGTTTTTTATATATGAATAGTTGTTAATTTTACTTATCAAATATAACCAAAATAATAAGTAAATTGAATAAAAAATAAATAGATAAATTAAATATACTATTCAATTTACTTATTAATTTTATTTATCAATTTATTTTTGTTTAATTAATAATTTAAATATTATAATTTATTACATCAAAAGATAGTAATTTAAGTTAATTAATCAGGTGAGATGTAGTTTTCATATTAGATGAAATAATATAAGGTATAATTATAAATATATTTAACACAAAAATTAATTAATATTATGATAATTTGGTTTTAAAAATAATTTTATTAAAATAACTTTTAAAATTAAACGTTTTCTAAGGGCCACTAGGTTGTTACAGGAAATTAATTACAAATAAAAATATAAAATAAGAAATTCGAACCAGAGACAACTAATATGATAATAGAAGCAGATAGTACTGAGCCTAATTGGTAGCCATAATGGATCTATATCATTACATAAGAATCAACTAAATTATTATTTTATTATTTAAAATTTCACCTTTCACCATGAGTGATACAAGATAAACTTATATCTAATTATTTTATTTAAAGACAAGACAGCAGGGAAATATTAACAAAACAATATATTCTAATATAACACAATTTATAATAATTATTTCATGTTTAATATAATAGTTTATTTATTTATTATTATTTATTATTACATTTTATTATAATTATAATTGAATTTATCTAACTAATATTAATATCTAAACTAAACTTTATTATATAAACACTATTCCTTATTAATCTATATATTAACCTAGGAAATTCTCAAATAAAATATTAAATTATTAAACTAAATATTAATTAAACCATTATAAAAATCTCTAAACTATATTATAAAAAACTCACTTGGGATTAACTTTCTCTCCATAGAAAGATCAAATATTAAAAATATAATAATAATAATTTCTTTTATATGTATTATTTAGTTATTTAGCCAATCAGAATTATTTATTTTTTCTTCTTAATACATGTTCAATCACCTGGTAGTAATAATATAAATCTCTATTTATATTGAGTCTGTATCATGAGAAGCAGCATGGGGTGTTAGCTCAGCGGTAGAGCAATTGACTGCAGATCAATAGGTCTTCGGTTCAAATCCGGAACGCCCCTTTCTCTTTTTATTTAAGAAAATAAAATTATTATTTTTTTTTTATTTTTTTTCATTACATTTGCACAAAAAAAAATTATATTGTAATATTAAAAAAGTATTTAAACTTCAATATCCTAGTATATAAAAAAAGCTTATTAATATCACACAAAATAATTATTTATTTAAATATATTAATTTTCATTAATAAAGCAAGAAATTTTTATAAAAAAAAATATTAAAAATAAAATAAAGATTTTATTTTCAATATTTTATTTTCAATACTTTTATACAGAAATACATTTAACTTCTGATTATACATTTTATAAATAATTCATTTATTTTATAATAAATTTTTATTATTTTATTTATTTTATTTTATTTAAATAATATACAAAAAAATTTATTTCTGTATTTGTCCAGGGTTTTTAAGTTGGAGGGAAAGATTTAGGGAAAAAGGGAAAAGAATGAATAAAATTATTATTTTAATTATAATTATTTATATATTTATTATTATAATTATATTAAAGTATTAAATGTATTAATAATAGAAATATTAATAATTATTGTTATAAAAATATAAATAAGATATATTAATAAAGTATTATAAAATATTTGATATTAATAATTATTATAAAATATTAATAAAATATTAATATAAAATATTAATAAAGATATTGAATTTATATAAGATATTAACAAAATTTTATTTATTATAAGAATATTTATTATAAAGTATTAATAAAATTTATTTAGGATATTAAAAAAATATTTATAAATTTATTATAAGATATTAATAAAATATTGATATTAATAAAATTATTATATTTTAAGATATTAGAGTTTTATTTAATTTTAATTTATAAGGAATATAAGGTTTAAAAATATGAATTTGGAAATAATGTGTATTTAGGGGAATATTGTGTTAGATATTTCATAAAATAGTCACTTTGGCGGAGTGGTTAACGCGGTGGCCTGCTAAGCCATTTCCCTTTGGGAGCGCAGGTTCGAGTCCTGCAGGTGACGTTTTTTATTTACATTTTTTTTTTTACAAGTGTTTTATTATTTATTTATTTATTTTTACAAAAAAAAAAAAAAAAATTAGACGAATTTACTGATTTTATATCTAACTTGTAACAAATTCATATATACTAATAGATTGAGATAATATAAAAATAATTGTAATAATAATAATAATAATAATAATAAGAATAATAATAATATATTTGTATAACATAATAAAAATCATACACTTATAAATTAAATTATAAATACACCATTTCAATTTATTTGACAAATACTCAATTATATTTTCTTTGGTATTATATTCTTTTATATATTTTATTTTTATTCACTTTAGTTATTTTTAATTATTTATTCTTATTATTTATATTACATGTTTATTTTATTACATGTGTATTTATATTACATGTTTATTTATATTACATGTTTATTTTATTACATGTAATATAAATAATTTTCTAAAATATAATATTTTTATTTTATATCAAAATTAACCATGTGGTAATACACAGCACATAACACCTTCTCTTGGATTATTATTACAAATATATTTATGGTTATTTCTATATTCAGTACGAACACTCCAATCACAATGATGAAGTGGTGCAGGGTGACCACTTTCTATTGGATGGTTTGATATTCTTAAACACTGACTTGGACCTACCCATGCGTAGTAATCACCATCAGTACAAGTTACACTTAATACCTTAACGATGTTTAAAAGGGCTGTTAATAAAAGGAGGTTAATTAAACGGAATCCCATGAAAACAAAGAACCTATGGATATAGAAACTATTTGAATTTTTTTTATTGTATTTTATTATTTTTTTTATTTATTTTAATTTATTCTTTTTTATTATTGATTTTTGACTATTATTTTTTTTTTAAGAAAAATTTCATCTTTTATATACTTTTTAAAATTTTTGAATATATAGTTTTGAAAAAAAATAAAAAATTCATAAAAAAAAAGTTTTTATAACTTGTAACATTTTTTTATTATATGATTTATACAAAATAGATATAAATATAAATATAAATAATAAATATAAATATAAATATAAATATAAATATAAATATAAATATAAATATAAATATAAATGGAAATATAAATATAAATATTATATACTGACTTGTTTATTACTAAATTAGGAAGTATATAATAATAAATTTTTTTTTTTTTGGGAAGGTATATTTCAAGACTTAATAACTTAATATAATTTTTAATAAAAAAATTTAAAAACAAATCTAATTTAATTTTTTTGTTACCAAACATTTTTATTAAATTAATAAAAATATTACTATAATTGTCTAATTTTAATAATTTGATATATTAATAATAATTCTATATATTTTTTAAAATTGAACAAAAATAATTTTTTTATTTTATTTTTTAAAGCTGAACAATAGAAAGAATAGTTGAACAATAGAAAGAATTAGTATAATACTAAGAAATATTTTATTTTAATTATGTTAAATAATAATAATAGTTAAACTTTTAAAATGAGTGGTAGCAGTCAATATAATTTAATAATTATTTAATAATGTAGTAATTAAATAATTATTTGAACTATTTTTTTTTAAATATATAAATATAGTAAAAATAATTATTAAAATGTATTTGTATAAATTTATAAATTAAAAACAGAAATAAAATTTATATATAAAGGGTTTTATTATTATTATTATTATTATTTTTTATATATATATAACATTTATAACATTTTATAACATTTATAACATATAATAAATTTAATAAATATTAATATTTTATAAAATATATAAGTTTTTATTATAAATATTAATAAAATAAGTTTTATTTTTATTTATTATTATATATTATATATATAAATAGAATATTCTATAATAATAATAATTATGTTTAATATTTTGTTAATTAAAGAATAAATATAACTATTACATTTCATCTTCGACTAATTCTCCATGCTACGAGTCGCTACGCTTTATCTCACATGTTCACCCTGTCTACCACTACATTTCATATATATGTAAAATATACATAAAAATAACATAGATATATAATTTATACAAATATTTAAGCAATAATAATAATAGTTATATATATATATATATATATATAATAGAAATATTTAAATTCAGTTATTCATAAGTAAAGAATTTAGGAAAAAATTATATAGTTTAAGAATTACAATAAAAATAATAATAAAATACATATTAAAATTTTTAATCATTAAATATAATATATAAAGAATTGAATAATAGAATATATTTCAATAATAAAATTGATTAAGAAGTTATTGATTATTAATTTATTTTTTATCAAATGAAATATATAAAAAAAAAATAACCTTACTTTTAAAAATCAATTTCTGAAGGGTTAAATTATATTTAATTTTGATTAATTTTAAGAGTCGAAATCCTTTAAATATATAATATTTAAATGCATTATTTGTTACTTTTTTTTTTTTTGATAATTATGAGAATAGAGTTTTGAATTTTGAGTTAAATTATCAATAATGAAATTGTTTAATTTCAACTAAAATTTCAACTAAAAAATTTAAATCTTCTAATATTAGCGAAAAAAGTTGTAATGACTTATGAAATATTATGTAAATAATGATGTACTATAACAAAAATTGATAAATGGCTACTAATATCTTAATTTAAAAATTGCTTTCATAAGTGATAATAGTCTTATCAAGAAGAATTTTCGTAATACTTATTTTAAATTTCTAGAATTAGTTTAAAACTTTAATTTCTATTTAGACTTCTTGTCAGTAATTGTTATTTAATGTTTATTAGTTATTATTATTCTAATTAATGATTTTCTCTAAATTTATTATTATTAAATTAAATCTTTCTAAGTTTATTCTTTTTCATTATATTAATTCTTAATGATCATTTCTTTAATTATTAATATTATTTATTAGACTTTTAATTATAAAATTTATTTAGTTACACTAAAAATTGTATATTATAATATGAATTATTATTATTATTATTATTTTTTTTAATATTTTAATATTTTAATATTTTAATATTTTAATATTTTATTATTTTATTATTTTATTATTTTATTATTTTATTATTTTATAAATTCATTTTAAGTTTATTAGACTAAATTAATTTTAATTTTATTATTATTATTATTATTATTATTTCATTATTACTATTTTATTTATTATATTATTATTTTTAGTTATTATTTTACTAATATTAACAACAACGAAATGATTTTAAAAAATTTTACATGTATTTATATTTTTATAATAATTTAAAGTATTTATAATATTTAATAATAAAAATAAATAAAAAGAACAATTTTCATTATAGAAAAGAAAATAAATAATTTAATCTAAAAAAAAAAAAATTATTAATTATTAATTATAATTTAATATCTAATTTTTATGGCTAATTAGGAACAATTTTAAAAATTTAATATTTTACATTTCTTTTTATATAAAATTACTATTTTAAGCTTTATTTACAAACAATTATTAAAGTATTTAGTAAAAAATTGTTAAATAATTATTTTATTTTTAATTTCTATAAATTTAATAGAATTATTATTATTTTATAATATTTTAAATAATTAAATATTTAATAATTTAATATTTAGTTTAATATTAATAATTTTCAAAATCAGCTAAATTATTATTTTTTTATTTTAAAATTTCATTTTTTACCACTAGTCACATTATAGGGTGTTAGCTCAGCGGTAGAGCAATTGACTGCAGATCAATAGGTCTTCGGTTCAAATCTGGAACGTCCCTGTATTATTTTTAATAGATTAATAAAAGTTATATTATTTGCTTATTGATATTCTTTATCAAACTTTTTCTTTAAAATCTTTTCATATTTGCTTCTTTCATAAAGAAAATTTAAATTTTCTTTATTAATACTTCAATTTTTTTCTAAAAGCATATAAGCCAAAAAAAAAAGATCATGCGGGAACAATATATTCTTAAACAATAAGTTTATAATTTAATATTAAAATAATTATTATACAGATTCAATAAAATAATCTTCCATACTAAATTTTCTTCATTTATTATTCTTATTTTTAAATACAAAATTATTTATTGTAAGAAAACTCACTAGGCTAGGTTGTTGTAATTTTTAAATAAATAAATAAATAAATAAATAAATAAATAAATAAATAAATAAATAAATAAATAAATAAATAAATAAATAAATAAATAAATAAATAAATAAATAAATAAATAAATAAATAAATAAATAAATAAATAAATAAATAAATAAATAAATAAATAAATAAATAAATAAATAAATAAATAAATAAATAATAAACAAAAATATAAATAATTTTTAATTTATGATTTAAATATTATAATTTATTTATTATTCAAATATATATTATTTTCATATTTAATAATGACTTAAAGAGTCAAAATAAAATAATAATACATGAATTTTCTTTTCATAAAGATCTATTCTAATTTATTAATATATTATAATAAATTTAATTCAATGAATTTTTATTTATAGGTAATTAATAATAATAATAATTATTTTGTTTTAATAAAAATATTAAAAATATTGTCTAAAATATTTGATTTGTATACTTGTTTATTTTTAAAGTGTAACTTATTAGTTTTATTAATAATAAAAATATGAGTTTTATTTAATGATAGTTATTAATTTTGATTTTTGATAAATAAAATTTTATTATTTCTTTCTAGAAATAAAAGTTAATTTAAATGTAAATTTATGGTAAATTATTTAATTGATTCATAATAAATTATAGGTTGTTATTCTTAATTTAACCTAAAAATCAAGTATTATAATTAATTATAGTTTATTAATTTAATTATTTATCATATATGATACAATATATAAATATTTTAATTTTAAATAGGCTTAGAAAGTGATATTTTATTCAAATATTTATTTAACAATAAATTAAACAATTTGTTTTATTAAAATTAAATATATTTTATTATAAAAATCATTATTGAGTATTATTATAAATATAATAATTAATAATAAAATACTATATAATAATAATAATTATTTTTTTTATAGTATTTTAAATAATTAAATATTTAATAATTTAACATTTTATCCAATATTAATATTTTTCAATGTAATGATATGGATCCATTATGGCTACTAATTAGGCTCAGTTCTACCTGCTTCTATTATTATGTTGGTTGTCTCTGGTTCGAACCTTACTCTTTATCTTTCGGAATAATATTATTTATTTAATTAATAATAAATATATTCACTCAATTATTAGATAATAATTTACTTAAATTAATAATATGTATTCATTGAAATAAATTTATTTAAATATTAATTTATTATTCACTTAATTAATATAATAATTTATCTAGTTCTTAATATTATATTTATTTAATTAAAATAATAATTAAATAATTATATAATTCTTATTTTAAATAATTTGCCCAATCATGTAATAATTTAGAATGGATTTTTGAATATATAAATTCATGTATTTTATTTTATTTGACTCTTTGAGTCGATATTAACAATCAATTAATAATAAATAAAATATAAATATCAACCATAAATAAATGAACAAATATATATTATATAAATGAATCTACTAATTAATTAAGTGAATAATCAATAGTGTTATAAATAATTTAATATATTATATTATTATTTATTATTAATTTCCTACAATAACCTAGTGGTCACTCCAAATCTTTACAATATCGACTCCACGTTGAAACAACACCCACTACCTTGTTGTAGGACCAATCCTTCCAAGGTTTTCACCGTTCAACGTTTCAATAAACGCCATAAATCGAAAATCTATTTTCAATAATATTAAAATAAGAACAACAATGCATCCATCAATCTTTTTCGGAAATTTTTTAATTTTACCAATCGGTTTAAAAAATGATGCGTTTTTCACTAAATATAAATTATCTCCATCAGGAGTACACTTTGAACTAGTTTGGAACATTCTAGAACAGTTTTACCTATTTTTCTTCTCAAAAAATCTTTATTTCAATTTTGATGCCGTTAGCCGCATTTTTTGGTAATTTTCTGTTCATACTCAATTCTACTAGAAAACCAGATACCAATTTATCTTTATTTTATCTGTGCCTGCCATATAATACCTCTTAAACTCTACTTCGATATAAAATTTTAACTACTATTTTAGGATACGTTACCGCTAAATAATCAAATACTATAACTCTAATATTTTAATATATCTTTTTGTAGATACTATCTTATACAAATTTTTTTTTTTAGGCTTTTAATGATTACTCTCGATTATAACTCTCTTTAGATTATCTACAAACTCTTATTTACTATTCTTTTATATTAGCGATCGTCTGGTATCCGATCTTTAGAGGAGGACCATGTAATGATATGGATCCATTATGGCTACTAATTAGGCTCAGTTCTACCTGCTTCTATTATTATGTTGGTTGTCTCTGGTTCGAACCTTACTCTTTACCTTTCGGAATAATATTATTTATTTAATTAATAATAAATATATTCACTCAATTATTAGATAATAATTTACTTAAATTAATAATATGTATTCATTGAAATAAATTTATTTAAATATTAATTTATTATTCACTTAATTAATATAATAATTTATCTAGTTCTTAATATTATATTTATTTAATTAAAATAATAATTAAATAATTATATAATTCTTATTTTAAATAATTTGCCCAATCATGTAATAATTTAGAATAGATTTTTGAATATATAAATTCATGTATTTTATTTTATTTGACTCTTTGAGTCGATATTAACAATCAATTAATAATAAATAAAATATAAATATCAACCATAAATAAATGAACAAATATATATTATATAAATGAATCTACTAATTAATTAAGTGAATAATCAATAGTGTTATAAATAATTTAATATATTATATTATTATTTATTATTAATTTCCTACAATAACCTAGTGGTCACTCCAAATCTTTACATTCAATGTAATGATATGGATCCATTATGGCTACTAATTAGGCTCAGTTCTACCTGCTTCTATTATTATGTTGGTTGTCTCTGGTTCGAACCTTACTCTTTACCTTTCGGAATAATATTATTTATTTAATTAATAATAAATATATTCACTCAATTATTAGATAATAATTTACTTAAATTAATAATATGTATTCATTGAAATAAATTTATTTAAATATTAATTTATTATTCACTTAATTAATATAATAATTTATCTAGTTCTTAATATTATATTTATTTAATTAAAATAATAATTAAATAATTATATAATTCTTATTTTAAATAATTTGCCCAATCATGTAATAATTTAGAATAGATTTTTGAATATATAAATTCATGTATTTTATTTTATTTGACTCTTTGAGTCGATATTAACAATCAATTAATAATAAATAAAATATAAATATCAACCATAAATAAATGAACAAATATATATTATATAAATGAATCTACTAATTAATTAAGTGAATAATCAATAGTGTTATAAATAATTTAATATATTATATTATTATTTATTATTAATTTCCTACAATAACCTAGTGGTCACTCCAAATCTTTACAATATCGACTCCACGTTGAAACAACACCCACTACCTTGTTGTAGGACCAATCCTTCCAAGGTTTTCACCGTTCAACGTTTCAATAAACGCCATAAATCGAAAATCTATTTTCAATAATATTAAAATAAGAACAACAATGCATCCATCAATCTTTTTCGGAAATTTTTTAATTTTACCAATCGGTTTAAAAAATGATGCGTTTTTCACTAAATATAAATTATCTCCATCAGGAGTACACTTTGAACTAGTTTGGAACATTCTAGAACAGTTTTACCTATTTTTCTTCTCAAAAAATCTTTATTTCAATTTTGATGCCGTTAGCCGCATTTTTTGGTAATTTTCTGTTCATACTCAATTCTACTAGAAAACCAGATACCAATTTATCTTTATTTTATCTGTGCCTGCCATATAATACCTCTTAAACTCTACTTCGATATAAAATTTTAACTACTATTTTAGGATACGTTACCGCTAAATAATCAAATACTATAACTCTAATATTTTAATATATCTTTTTGTAGATACTATCTTATACAAATTTTTTTTTTTAGGCTTTTAATGATTACTCTCGATTATAACTCTCTTTAGATTATCTACAAACTCTTATTTACTATTCTTTTATATTAGCGATCGTCTGGTATCCGATCTTTAGAGGAGGACCATGTAATGATATGGATCCATTATGGCTACTAATTAGGCTCAGTTCTACCTGCTTCTATTATTATGTTGGTTGTCTCTGGTTCGAACCTTACTCTTTACCTTTCGGAATAATATTATTTATTTAATTAATAATAAATATATTCACTCAATTATTAGATAATAATTTACTTAAATTAATAATATGTATTCATTGAAATAAATTTATTTAAATATTAATTTATTATTCACTTAATTAATATAATAATTTATCTAGTTCTTAATATTATATTTATTTAATTAAAATAATAATTAAATAATTATATAATTCTTATTTTAAATAATTTGCCCAATCATGTAATAATTTAGAATAGATTTTTGAATATATAAATTCATGTATTTTATTTTATTTGACTCTTTGAGTCGATATTAACAATCAATTAATAATAAATAAAATATAAATATCAACCATAAATAAATGAACAAATATATATTATATAAATGAATCTACTAATTAATTAAGTGAATAATCAATAGTGTTATAAATAATTTAATATATTATATTATTATTTATTATTAATTTCCTACAATAACCTAGTGGTCACTCCAAATCTTTACATAGGACTGGAGGAGGTTTAGAGATATTTCGATTTAAGTGTAACGAATCTCACAATTAATAAAATAGTAACCATGGTCTAGTGGTTAGTCACTATGACCATCTGGGCGAACACTCTGGGTTCGACTCACACTTGTTACAAACTTTATAAAAATTTTATTTTTTAAATTTTTATTATGAATTTCTGTATTTTATTTCTGTATTTTTATTTCTGTATTTTACGTAGAAATTAATAGAATACAATCAAAAATTTTAAGACAACTTTTATATTAAATTTTTCTAAATTTTTCCATAAGATTTTAATCAAAAGTTTCTAGAAATTTTAAACAACTTTTTACGAAGAAAACTATTTTTCCGTAAAAAGTATAAATAGGTGTAAAATTTTTAAATGATTAATTCTTCGCGATTTTATTAATTAATTATAAGTAATTCAGAATATTACAAAATTAATTAATAAATAAATAAATTTTTACTTTTAATAAATCTAATAAAACAAGTTCTTATAAAACCAATTTTCTTTTCTGATTTACCTTTTGTGTAGACCTGTTGGGTCAATCAAAATAATTGTGTAAAATAATTTACTTATTTTTTACAATTTATTACAATAAAATCGCCCAAAAGTTAGTAATCAAACCCAATACCTTTACACAGAAAAAATTTTCCAAACTACCCTCCGGAATACATAGAAACTACCCTACTTTCTGGGACCACCCTACGGACTATCTTAGACTATCCTACATTAAATCTTAGACTACTCTACTTATATTTGGGACTACCCTCCGGACAATTATAAACTATCCTTTATAAATTTCTTTAGACTACCCTCCGGACAATTATAAACTATCCTTTATAAATTTCTTTAGACTACCCTCCGGACAATTATAAACTATCCTTTATAAATTTCTTTAGACTACCCTCCGGATTATTTCTAGCCATCCTACGTAAATCATTTAGACTACCCTCCGTAATTTCTTTTTAGACTATCTTCCGGACCACTACAAACTACCCTCTGTAATAATTCTTTTTATAACCTCCGTAATTTCTTACTTAGCACAAGACTACCCTACGGAAAATATTGTCCCTAATCGAAATCATAAATTACCTTTAAATTACACCTGAACTATTTTAAATATAGTGTTAGACTACCCTACGGAATATAATATTGTTGAAAACTACCCTACGGAAAATACTGTTCTTAAAAAAAAAAAAAAAAAAAAAAAAAAAAAAAAAATTTTTTTTACTCCTAAACCACTACTGAACTGCCTTAAAAATAGTAAAAGACTACCCTACGTACAATAGACTACCCTACGGAAAAAAAAAAAAAAAAAATTAATTATTCTTTATTTATAATAAATTACTTACCTGAAATAGTGGTAAGAAAATAACGTGTTGTAATAAAATTTTTGTGTTTTTTTTTTAATTTTGTCATAAGGAGAATCGTTATAGAGGATCCTTATAAAATATTCTTCCTTTTTCTAATTAATTTTTCGAGTTTCACATTGGCCCTCGCTGGTAGGCTCAGACGTAAGTCCTACATTCAGCTCGAGTAAGTTGATAAACTGAAAGAACAGCAGTGTGAAATAGAAAAAAAAAATTACTAAAAGGTTAAATAAGTCCATAAAACTTTTTCTGTTGTTTAAATTTTAAGGTAATTTTTTTTAATATACTAGGAGCGTTTAGAGCTCATATACAGAGTGTTTGGCGTAAGTAACTAGTTTCTAGTAGGTTAAGAAACTATAGTCAATTAGTTACTTAGGTATTGATAAAAGTGGGTAGTGTGAGAAGCACGCTTTCTTGGGGGAAGGAATTGTTGTGTGATAAAAAGCACTGCAATATCGGACGTTCAAGTTCAATATCTTCGTAAGCTCTGGCAAACAAGGAACTTCAGTCACCGAAGGCTGGAGGTTGGTCGTGAAGGTGAAGCGACTTTAATTATATAGTTTTAATATTTTACTTCGAGGTCTAGTATATACCTCTAGTTAGTAGCTTTTGCCGGTTATTTTTTTGTTGTAAGGCATAAAAGCGAAATTCCAAATTACCTTAAATAAATTTGTCCTACTTAAAATTTCCAAAAATTTAAATTTTATTCTGTCTTATGAACTTCAACATTCTACTCGTAATCATAAAATTAATAATCTTAGAAATAGAACTACTCACTGTGGCAATTTTACTCAAAGCACTTAGAACAATAAACAACTTTAACAATAAGAACGAAAATTAGAAGATGGAAGAAGATTCATTTTTTAATGCTAGTGTCAACAACAAAGATGGTTTTGCTGGAGACCGCCGCTATTTCAAAGGATTCCTCGCCAAGATGAATCTCATATTTATGTTGCAACCCGAAAGATTCGCCGAAGATCCCATTAAAGTCGCATACATTATCTCCAGATTATATGGTTCTGCTATGAACTGGGCCGCAACCTTAATAGAAAATGTGGACCCATGTTTAAACGATTACGAAGCCTTTATTTCAAGATTCAAGGCTACTTTTGGCGATTACGATTCAACATTTATCGCCAACCAAAAATTAAGAACCATAAGGCAAAAACGTCTTGGGGATGTCCGAAATTATATTATAGAATTTAATAAGTATTCTGACGAATCTTCGTGGAATGAAGAGGCAAAAATGGATGCCTTTCTCGCTGGATTAAATGATCAAATTGCAACCAGAATCCTTGAGATGTTCCCAGGACCTAGAACACTTCTCTCCATGCAAACCATTGCTTCTAGAATTGACTCCAGAATTTCAACCCAGAGACAATTTTTCACCTCACAAAATAAATCAAATAACAATAATAATCACAACAAAAACAACAACAATAGAAAATCAAGTTTTTCCAAGAAAACACAAAATCAAAAACCTCGCGGACCATTATCGAACGAAGAAAAGGAAAGAAGAAGAAGAGAAAATCTTTGCGCATACTGTGCTTCCTCTGAACATTCGTGGGAAAAATGTCCACTTAGAAAAAAGAATAAAGCTTCTACTACCTCCCATATCACCAATCCCGAAGCAAACTTTAGTTCAAGGCCAAGAATTTCTGATCAACCAGACTTAAAGTTACCAATTTTCGAATTCATTCTCAAAGTCTCAAATACCTCCATCAACACAAAAATTCTTTTAGATTCCGGCTCTCAACTTAGCCTTATGGATGTATATTATGCTAAACAACATAATATACCCTTCTCGACTAAAACAGATCTTCCCAAGATATCTGGAATTGGAGGAAATCAAACTATACTTGGTGAAACCTTTCCCATTTCAATGACTTATAAAAATCATAATTGCAAAGTGAAATTTTACGTTCTTGACTTACCCTCCTATTGCGCCATATTAGGAACTGACTGGCTTTCAATACATAATCCTACTATTAATTTTGGAACCAAAGAACTTTCATTCAAATCAAATCATTGCGTTTCAAATTGCCTAATGCTCCCCAGTTCTTTTGCTGCCTTCATTCCTCCAAAGGAAACAAAAAAGGAAAATGAATCCAAAATACAAACTTTATTACCTGCTAAACTTCGGCCTTTTAAAGATGTATTCAGTGAAATATATGCCAACGAGCTACCTCCTCATAGACCCTACGATTGTGAGATAAACCTTCTTCCTGGCACTCAGCTATATTATGGGCCAATCTACCCTTTAACAGAAAAGGAATCGGCCACACTTAAGGAATACATCGAGGAAAACTTAGCAAAAGGATTTATCCGAAAATCTAAATCCCCCGCTGGCGCTCCTGTATTTTTTGTGTTAAAAAAGAATGGTGAACTAAGAATGGTAGTAGACTACCGACATTTGAACGATATTACGATCCGTGACTCTTATCCTTTACCTTTGATTAACGACATGTTAGAACATTTATCCAAAGGAAGAGTCTTCTCAAAATTAGATCTTCGTTCGGCATACAACCTAGTTAGGATCAAAGAACGTGACGAATTCAAGACGGCATTTACTTGTAAATACGGACACTTTGAATACCTAGTAATGCCTTTCGGTCTCAAGAATGCTCCTGCCGTTTTTCAACACTTTATAAATGACATTTTAGAAGATGTCTTGGGTAAATTCGCCTTCTGTTATATTGATGACATAATAATCTTCTCTCCTGACTTAGACACTCACTTTGTTCATTTATCTGAAGTACTTAACAGATTAAGAAAAGCCCATCTATTCGCAAAACTTGAAAAATGCGAATTTTGTGTTCCCTTCTTGGATTTTCTTGGTCACAGAATATCTTCTGATGGTATTCTCATGGACCCAAAAAAGGTTTCCTCGATTTTAGAATGGCCTATCCCTGCAAACGTTAAACAATTACAATCATTCTTGGGTTTGGCAAACTACTACCGACGCTTTATTCCTGGATTTGCAGCAATCACTCATCCTCTTAATTCTCTATTAAAGAAACATATAAAATTCAGTTGGACCTCGAAAACTCAAGATGCCTTTGAAGAAATAAAGTACAAGTTCTCTTCTGCTCCAGTTCTTGCTTATCCTAATCGTGATCTACCCTTCTTAGTGGAAACTGATAGCAGCAATTTTGCCATCGGGGCTATTCTCTCGCAAAACTCTTTAAAGGATAACAAAATTCATCCAGTTGCTTTCTTTTCTAGATCTCTTACCTCTGCAGAAAAGAACTACCCGATATACGACAAAGAACTTCTAGCTATTGTTGAATCTCTGGAACATTGGAGACACTTATTAAAAGGCACATCGATCCCATTTACCATTTTTTCTGACCACCGTAATCTTTTATATCAAAAGAAACCCGAAAAGATGTCACAAAGATTAGTACGTTGGGCTTTATTTCTCTCTGAATTTAACTTCAAAATTGTTTATCGTGCTGGTTCCGCTAATGGCAAAGCTGATGCACTTTCTCGTAGACCTGATTATGCTACCAACGATGAAGAACTTTCTTCCATTGACACTCCTTTTTCGGTACTTAGACCCGAAAACTTTTGTGCAGTAGCTTCCATAGTTTCATCCTTGAACGAAAAAATTATCAAAGAATACTCCAAAGATAAATTTTATCAAGAAACCTATAATAAACTTATCTCAAATAATTCTTCTGGACAAAATGACTTCTCGTTAATAAATAACTTTTTACTATTCAAAGGTAAAATATACGTGCCAACTAGTTGCCGTTCCCTTGTTCTTAATATTTGCCACGATTCTCCCTCTGCTGGACACTTTGGCATCAAGAAAACTCTCTCTTTAACCAATCGTGATTTCTGGTGGCCTTCCATGAACACTGATATAAAAGAATACGTACGCTCCTGCGAAGTTTGTTGCCGAGCTAAAGATCTTAGACATAAACCTTACGGATTTTTAAACCCTCTCGAAATTCCTGATCGCCCTTGGACTTCCCTCTCAATGGACTTCATTACTGACCTTCCTTCTTCAAACAACTTCACTTGCATTTTTGTTATTTTGGATAGATTTTCAAAAATGGGTCACTTTATTCCCTTTCCCAATGTTCCCTCCGCTGAAGACACTGCAAATGCTTTTATGAACACTGTTTTTCGACTTCATGGTCTTCCAATTGATATCCTTTCTGACAGAGGTGCCCAGTTTACTTCAAAATTTTGGACTTCAGTTTGCAACTCCCTTAACATTTCGATGAAACTCTCTTCACCATTTCACCACCAGACTAATGGCCTAACGGAGAGGGTGAACTCCGTTATCGAACAGTACCTTAGATGCTATTCAAATTTCAAAGGAACCGATTGGAGCAACTATTTATATCTCGCAGAATTTTGTTATAACAACACAATACAAGAATCCTTAAAAGAATCCCCATTCTATGCCAATTATGGATATAACCCAAGATTTTCTCCAGCAATCCCCAGTACTTCAGATGTTCCGCGTGCAGACCAATTTACAAAAGATTTGTCTGAATTATTCAAGAAATTAAAAGAAAATCTAAAACAAGCAGTTAAAAAACAAGAAATTTTTGCGAATAAACATCGTATAAAGGCTCCAGAATATAAAATTAATGACAAAGTTTGGATTAATAGTTCATTAATAATTCGAAACAAAAATAAAAAGCTTAAACCAAGAAAATTGGGACCGTTTAGGATTATTGAAAAAGTATCCCCAGTTTCTAATAAAATTGAACTACCAAAAACCCTTAGAATTCATCCAATTATTCATGTATCTGAACTTGAACCTTACTTCGAAGACAAATTCAAAAGGAAGCAAGCACCCCCACCACCAATAATTGTGAATGAAGAAGAGGAATATGAAGTCGAAGAAATTCTGGATAAAAGAAAGCATTACGGAAAAATACAATACTTAATAAAATGGAAAGGTTATCCTTTATCAGAAGCTTCTTGGGAGCCAGAAACAAATTTGAATTGTCCAGAATTACTTAAAAAATTTCAATAAAACAAATTAAAGAACTTAGATTCTGAACGAATTTATCTAATACTTTATTAATATCAAACTAAATTTATTACTTAGTTAAAAAACTAAAATTTATCAATACTTATTAATATCAAACCTATATTAGTTATAAAATTAAAATTTATTAATATTACTTAGTCAAATAATTACTTTATTAATATCAAACTTATAAAATTAAAACTTATTAATATTCTTATGAAATAAAAAATTTTTATTAATATCATGTAAACCTTATTAATATTCATGTATCTTTATTAATATCAAATTATCTTATTTTTACACCTATATAGTATAGTTTAAAATTTAAAAATTTTCTTAGTATAGTTTAGCCTAGCTTTAAGATTCGTCTGGTATCCGAATCCTGAAGGAGGACCATGTAACGAATCTCACAATTAATAAAATAGTAACCATGGTCTAGTGGTTAGTCACTATGACCATCTGGGCGAACACTCTGGGTTCGACTCACACTTGTTACAAACTTTATAAAAATTTTATTTTTTAAATTTTTATTATGAATTTCTGTATTTTATTTCTGTATTTTTATTTCTGTATTTTACGTAGAAATTAATAGAATACAATCAAAAATTTTAAGACAACTTTTATATTAAATTTTTCTAAATTTTTCCATAAGATTTTAATCAAAAGTTTCTAGAAATTTTAAACAACTTTTTACGAAGAAAACTATTTTTCCGTAAAAAGTATAAATAGGTGTAAAATTTTTAAATGATTAATTCTTCGCGATTTTATTAATTAATTATAAGTAATTCAGAATATTACAAAATTAATTAATAAATAAATAAATTTTTACTTTTAATAAATCTAATAAAACAAGTTCTTATAAAACCAATTTTCTTTTCTGATTTACTTTTTGTGTAGACCTGTTGGGTCAATCAAAATAATTGTGTAAAATAATTTACTTATTTTTTACAATTTATTACATTAAGAAAGAATTTTCGACGTAAGGCTCGAGGTATGACACATGGAAGATTGGATGCCTTCGATCTTTCTTAGGAAGCTTTAATTTGTAATTCTGGTTTTCTAATACTTCGATAACTTCGAATGGTCCTGACTTTCTAGGGTCGAGTTTCTTTAAGCTTACATTTCCTTTGGGATATACTAACCATACTTTATCACCAATGTTGAACTTCGGAGGTTCTTGTCTTTTATTGTCTGCATATCTCTTGAATCTTGCTTGGGCTTCCTTCATATTTTCTTGAAGATTATCTAACGTGACTTTAATATTGGAAACTGTTTTTTCTGCTTCAGGTACAAGTGATGTGACCGGGTTGTCGATAAGGAATTCGGGCTCATATTTTAGATTAGCTTGGAAAGGTGACATTTTAATTGATTCTTGAACAGCATTATTATAAGCGAATTCTGCTAAAGCTATATAAGAACTCCAATCTGAATGATTACTGTTCGTGAAACATCGAAGGTATTGTTCAATAATACTATTAAGTCTTTCCGTTTGTCCATCGGTTTGTTGATGGTGTGCAGTGGATAATTTTGATTCACAATGTAGAAGTTTGCAAAACTGTTGGAAGAATTTTGAATTGAACTGTTTACCGCGATCTGAAATAATCTCTTTGGGGATACCATGTAACTTAAAGACATTATCTGTAACGAATCTCTCAATTAGTAAAATAGTAACCATGGTCTAGTGGTTAGTAACTATGACCATCTGGGCGAACACTCTGGGTTCGACTCACACCTTGTTCCAAATTTTATAAAAATTTTATTTTAAATTTATTTATTATAAATTTCTGTATTTTATTCTGTATTTGTTTCTGTATTTTATTTCTGTATTTCTTTATAGAATTACATGGAATAAAATTAGAAACTTTAAGAAAAAATTATATAATATTTCTTTATTTTTCTATGAGATTCATTTTATAACAAAATATCTTAGTTTCTAGCAATTTTTATTATTTTTTATGAACTTTTATTTTTAAAACTATTTTTCCGCAAAAAGTATAAATAGGTGTAAAACTTTTAGTTAAAATATTTTTCTTTGTGCTTTTATTCTTTTATAACTTTATATATATTAGTAATAATTAATTCATAA
Organism: Anaeromyces robustus; assembly: GCA_002104895.1. NCBI lineage: Eukaryota > Fungi > Neocallimastigomycota > Neocallimastigomycetes > Neocallimastigales > Neocallimastigaceae > Anaeromyces > Anaeromyces robustus. The sequence continues at coordinate 84,227 of MCFG01000296.1, forward strand.
GTAGTTTGAAATACTACAAAGATTAGTTATTATTAATTTTTAATAATTAATAAAACTAAATTCTAATAAAACATATTTTAAATAAAAATAAAATAAAACTTAAAACTAAATTTTACTAATATATATATCTCGACACCGACCTTTCAGGTTAACAAAGGAAAGGTGTTCTGATATTGCAATAAGTATCTTTTATTTTAAATTTTATTTTGTTTGTGTTTACTTCAGATTTTGGTGTCAATTGTAATATTGGAACTACCGTTCCGTTACAATAAAAGCACCCAACAAAAGAAACACCGCCTGGAACCTTAGTGTCGAAAATTTTGGAATCTGCTACCAATTTTTAGTTTCTACCTTTTATTGGATTCTACCGCCTTTTAGAACTACCTTTTGGATACTACTTCTTTAGTTTTGATCGTAGAATACTACTTTTCCTAGTTTCTGGATACTACCTTTTCTAGCAATAATCTTTTAGCCTTAGTTTTTGGATACTTCTACCTTAGTCTTTGATTCCTAGTTATCTACCTTGTATAATTCTTAGTTTTAGTCTTGTCTTAGTCTTGTCTACTTCTTGTTTACCCTTTGTCTACTTTTCTTGAATAATTCTAGTATCCATCCTATCAAGTATCTTTCTCGAATAAAAATTTTTCTTGATAAAGTAAAAAAATAAAGCACCCAGATTCCGCCCGTCCTTAGTTTAACCAAGTTCTTAGAACTACCGCCTAGTTTCTCTCCTTAGTCTTAGCTACTTTACTTTGAATTGCCTTTGAACTACTTAGAAACCTTAGTTATTGGAAATTTTGTACCACCCTAGAATAGTTAAAAAATTTTCCTTGTGTAACATTTTGAAAAATTTTCCTTGTACTACCCAAAGATAAAAATAGTGTACCCCATAGCATTTGGAAAAGATTTTGTACTACCTTGCCAGTGATATTTTCGGAAAATTAATAAAATTAAATTAAAAAATTAAATAAATTAAATTAAGTGAATGAATATTAATAAATTAAATAAATTAATATAAAAAAATAAGTGAATGAATAAATTATAGATTAGATAAATTAAATTATTTTTCAAAAAAATTTTTTCTAGTCAAAAAAAAAAAAAAAAAAAAAAAAAATATATATTTATAAACTTAATAAAATTTTTAATAAGGAGAATCATTCTGAGGATCCTTATTTTTATACTGTCCTTCTTTTCTTTTATAATTAAAATTTCGAGTTTCACATTGGCCCTCGCTGGTAGGCTCAGACGTAAGTCCTACATTTAGCTCGAGTAAGTTGATAAACTGAAAGAACAGCAGTGTGAAATAGAAAAAATTATTAAAAGAAAAAAACATCTTTGTAAACTTCTGTGTAATCAAATATTTATTTAATTTTTAAGGTAAATTATTTGTAAAATATACTAGGAGCGTTTAGAGCTCATATACAGAGTGTTTGGCGTAAGTAACTAGTTTCTAGTAGGTTAAGAAACTATAGTCAATTAGTTACTTAGGTATTGATAAAAGTGGGTAGTGTGAAAAGCACGCTTTCTTGGGGGAAGGAATTGTTGTGTGATAAAAAGCACTGCAATATCGGACGTTCAAGTTCAATACCTTCGTAAGCTCTGGCAAATAAGGAACTTCAGTCACCGAAGGCTGGAGGTTGGTCGTGAAGGTGAAGCGACTTTAATTATATAGTTTTAATATTTATTTCGAGGTCTAGTATATACCTCTAGTTAGTAGCTTTTGCCGGTTTATTTTTGAGTTGTAAGGCATAAAAAGCGAAATTAAAATTTAAATTTACCTTAATAAACAATTTGAATCCCTAGTCGAGACCAATAATAAATTAATCAAATAAAAATGAACGAAGATAACTTTCTCAATCTAAACGTTATGTACAAAGATGGATTCGCTGGAGACCGTCGTTTCTTTAAAGGCTTCCTTGCAAAAATGAACCTTGTCTTCATGTTGCAACCAGAGAAATTTTCTGAAGATCCAGTTAAGGTTGCATACATCATTTCCAGACTTTACGGTTCTGCAATGAATTGGGCCGCAACTTTAATTGAAAATGTGGACCCATGTTTAGATGACTATGAAGCGTTTATATCCAAGTTTAAAGCTACCTTTGGAAATTATGATTCAACCTTCATAGCAAACCAAAAGCTCAGAACCATTAAACAGAGACGTCTTGGAGATGTAAGAAGCTACATCCTGGAGTTCAATAAATACGCAGATGACTCTTCTTGGAATGAAGCTGCTAAAATGGATGCTTTTCTCGCAGGATTAAACGACAATATTGCAACCAGAATCTTAGAAATGTTTCCTGGACCACAATCCTTATTCTCTCTTCAAACCATAGCTTCTCGTATAGATTTAAGACTTTCTACGCATAATCAATATTTTAAATCAAATAATTCAAGTAATCATTCTTTTGGTCGTCATGCTAACTCTTTTCAATTTGCTTCAATAAATCTAATGAAACAATAACTCGTGAAGAAAAAGAAAGAAGAAGAAAAGAACATCTTTGTTTCTACTGTGGATCAAAAAATCATCAAGTTAATAATTGCCCTTTAAAGAATAAAGTGAATGAAGATGACAATAAACCCTCTTCCAGCAATGCTTTTATTTCCAATCCAGAATCCAAACCAAAATCAAGACCTAGACTTTCTGATGATCCATCTTTGAATGCTCCAGTTGCCGAATTCAATCTACAAACTTTAAACTCTTCTTGCAATGCTAAACTACTCATCGATTCAGGTTCTCAATTAAATCTTATGGATATACACTTTGCTAAAGAAAACAATATTCCTTTTGATTCTGATTCTACTTTTCCTGCCGTTTCTGGAGTAGCCGGAAATCAAACAATTTTTGGTAAAACTTTCCCATCTCGTTGAAATATAAAAATCACCTTTGTAAAACAGAATTCTATATTGTGGATCTACCTTCGTATTGTGGTATTCTTGGAATAGATTGGCTCGTAACTCACAATCCCTCTATCAATTTTACAACTAAAGAAATAACTTTCAATTCAAATTACTGTCTTTCAAATTGTTTAATACTCCCAAATTCATTCGTGACGAATTCTCAAAATACAAAATCTGATAAATCTTGTAAACCTCATTCTAAAAATAATAATAATCTTGATAATCACTCTGGCAATAAATCTTTCTGTAATACTTCTTGTTTCCACTCAGAACGTACAAAATCAATTAATTCACAACCTTTGAAAAATAATAATAAACCAACTTATGTTTCTAACTCTTGTGTACTTCCTAAAAAAATTCTTGTAATAATCCTGTTAATCTTAGTACAAATTCTTGTAATCCAGTTAACTCTAGTAATTCTCCTTGTAACTCTGTTAATCTTAGTAACGATTCTTTTAATAATAATTCTTGTAATAATCTGAAATCTGGTATCAATCTGTTTCCTTGGCAATCCTTATTCTTGCTCAAAATCAAATTCTTCAAATCAACCTATTCAAAATAATAATTTTTCAAACCTAATAATCCAATCTTTTCGAGGAGAGTGTGAATGATAAAAATAAATCAAATTCAAATTTTTATTCAAAATCAAATAAATATTCTACATGTCAAAAT
>MCFG01000297.1:0-7500 GCA_002104895.1 Anaeromyces robustus
GATCTCCTTTTAAGCTACCGAAGAAAAGAAATAAAAATAAGAAAAAAAGAAATAAATATCTTTATACACAAAGTGAATATGATGATATAAATGAATTATTAATAAATGAAGACGACGATGAAACATATAACAATTATTCAAGAGTTCCAACTTCTCAAGAAAGTGATGATGAAACACTCGATATGGGTGATAATTTATCAAGTAATGATTATTATCTAATAGATCAGGAAGAAATACCGTTCGTTAATTTATGGAGTAGTTTTAGTAAAGTATTTATAAGATCTGTATTAAGATCAACGAGAAGATATAGTACATATGAAAAGGAAATTAGAAGAAATTGTTTAATAAGTCTTTTAGCTGTTATTGCTACATCATTAATCTATTTAATTATAGCAATATATACCTATTGTATGGATGGTTATACAATGAAAAATATGCATGATATTAATAATTATACTGAAAGAGCTATAGTATTTTCATCTCTTTTATTAATATTTGTTTCTTGTCTTGGAATAATTGGAGTACGTTTTAAATTTAAACCTATGATAGTTTTATATATAATTATGAATATTATTTCTTTTTGTTTTCAATATTATGCTATAAAACAATTACAAGATACTGTAACACATGCAGAAAGAAATTTATCTTTTGCATGGTGGGATGTCTATACTAATGAAACAAAAATAAATTTCCAAAGAGAGGTATGTATATAAATATATATTAATGTAATAGAAAAAAAATTTTTTTTTCATTCTTTAAATTTATTATTAAATTATATATATACATATATATATGTAAAAGTTTAATTGTTGTGGTTATTTAGATTATACAGACAATGCAGTACCTATTGATATATGTCCAGAATCATTAGTTCATAGAAAAGTTAAAATTGAAACCTTAGGACCTATTCCGGTAATGCTAAAAAAGGGAAAATTTAATAAAACATTTACTATTCCAGATGTTGGAGGAGATTATTTCACAAAAGAAGAATTGGAAAGAGTTCAAATTAAACTTAAAGATAATAAATCAAACAAAAGTAATAATAATAATAATAATAATCAAAAAGGAGATGCAATGATGGATATTGGTATTGATATGGATTTAAGCAATTTAAATTCTAATTCCAATAATAATAATAATAAAACCAAAATGAAGAATAAATCAAAAAATAAAAATAAAACCAATAAAAAAGCATCTTCTAATTCTAATAATAATAATAATGATAATAATAATAATAATCACGACAAAGAAAAAGGATCTAATATAGGATTAAGAAAAAGAAAAGATTCAATAGAAAAACCAAAAGGTTGTTCTGAAGAAATTACTAGAATGGTAGAAAAATCAGTAGGATTATTATGTATATTATGTTGGATTTTATCAATTTCTTCACCATTTGCACTCTTATTCTCATTATTTTATTGTAAAAATTTGGAATTAACAAAAAAATCTTATGAGTACTTTTAAGTATTAAATATAGGGTTTTTAATTTTAAAAAATAAAAATAATAAAAATAATTATAAATTATTTATTATATAATACAATATTTATTTTAATAATAAATCGATTAAGTTTATTATTTTAATAATTTTTCTTTATCTTTTTATATTTCCTTTTTAAAAAAAAAATTAAATATTATTATTTAATTAAATATTTATTATTTTAATTATTATTTAGAATAATAATTAATCATATTATTATTAAGCATATAATTACTATAATATATCTATATCTTTTTAATGATATTTTATTTAATAATATATGATTTTAATGATTATTTTATAAATAATAAAAAACGCTTACTAATCAAGAAAAAGTATATATAAGCAAAAAGTAATGTATAATAAATAAAAAATAGAATAGAATAAAAAATAATGAATATTATAAAAAAATAAAATAAAAAATATTATAAAAAAAATAATTAATAATGAAAAAAAAAAAAAAAATGAATATAATAATAAAATAAAATAAAAAATATTATAAAAAAAAAAAAATCAGAATAAAAATAAAAATAAAAATAAAAGTAAATATAAAAAATTAAAAAAAATAGTAATAATAATAAAGTAATTAAATAAATAATAATAAACAATAAATAATAAATAATAAATAATAAATAATAAATAATAAATAATAATAACGATAATAAATTAAAATATATATAATATATATAAGAAGAATAATAGAATTTTAATATGAATTATATATGATTTATTTTTTATTATTATTTTTATTATTATTTTTTTATTATTATTAAAAGAATATTAATAAAAAAATAATTTATATGATAAATTAATATAATTAATATAAAAAAAGTTAAAAAGGAAATAAGAAATAATTATAAAGTAAAATAAAATAATAATAAAAAAAAAAAAAAAAAATTTAACTCTTTTTTTTTTTTTTTTTTTTTAAGATAAAGTCTTAAGTATATGTATAAACATTGTTTCTGATATTTTTTTATTAGTATTAATACTACTAAGAGTAAATCTATCTTTTTTAATGCGTTTTCTTAATTTTTTATTATGTGAATATATTTTATTTAATACTAATTTTCCAAATAATTGCTGATATTGACGATTATATGTTTTTGTAAAATCAACATAACCAGATTTTCTAAGGTCATCATTAAAAACTCTTTGCTTGATAAGCTTTAAAAATATAAAATCAATAAAAAATAAAATATAAATTAATAAGTATATAATAAAATATTTAACTGGAAAAAAAAAAATTTTTTTTTTTTTTTTTTTTAATTATGAATATCATATTAATTACAAATTTTTCTATGAATAATTAATTTTAATTACCTTTTTATTAGCATTTTTTAAATTTCTTAATAAAAAAACAATTTTATTATTGTGACTTATATTTTCATTTTCTTGACATCTAATAATATATTTCAATGAATCTATTAGAGTTTCCCATTTATGCTTCATATCCCAATAATTTTTTTCTGATTGTTTGATTTTCTAAAATAATGAAATATTAATAAATATATAGATTAATAACAAAATAAAATTATAATAATAAAAATAACTAGGTTATAATTTATAATTTATAATTAAAAACAATATATTTATATAAATATATATAAAAAAAAAAAATAAAATAAAAATAAGTAAAAATCATATTAATTTACATTTAGATGATTTCTATTTTTAATATTTTTTGTAGATTTCTTCTTTTCCTTTTCATGATTGCTTTCATTAAAATCTATGCTACCGCAACAATTTTTACTACCACAATAACATTTTTGTTTTTCACCAAAACTAAAGAATTTATAATCATAAAATAATTCTTCTCCTGCTTTAATATCTCTTAAAGCAAAAAGACCAACTCTTATTTCATTATTAACAATCCTTTATAATATATATATATATAGATAGATATATTCATATTAATATCTACATTTATATTTAAATAAGATAAATAAATATAATTTTTATTACCATCTTTCTATACAACAATTAGGATCACAACTATGATTAGCAAAACGAGCAACATTACCCTTTTGACAAGCATCAATAACTTTACCATCATCATAATTAATAAAATAAAATGATTTCATTTCTTTATATATAGTATTTAATCGTTCCATACAAGTTTTAAGAGATATTACTTCACCAGTATACTCTATAATTAATTTATCTTTTTTAATTGGTTTTATTGTCTTTAAACCATAACCTTTTTGACCAGCCTAAGTAATATTAAATGTATACATATGTATATAATTTTATATTATTTAAATAGAGTGGAAGAAAAATTAATATGATATTAATAAAAAAAATAATAATAAGAATTAAAAATTAATAATAAATAAATAATATTATAATATAAAATAAAAAATTATTTTTTAAATTAAATGTCTATAATTATAATTATTAATCTTTATTATTATTATTATTATTATTATTATTATTATTATTATTATTATTATTATTATTATTATTATTATTATTATTATTATTATTATTATTATTATTATTATTATTATTATTATTATTATTATTATTATTATTATTATTATTATTATTATTATTATTATTATTATTATTATTATTATTATTATTATTATTATTATTATTATTATTATTATTATTATTATTATTTTTATTTTTATTATTATTATTATTATTATTATTTTTATTTTTATTATTATTATTATTATTATTATTATTATTATTATTATTTTAATATATTTACCCAAAATACTTTTAAATATTTAGAAAAATCACGATAACGTTGAAATCTTTGATTAGTACATCTATTACGACAATTACATATCATAGGATTACATTCAATAAATAATTCACGATTTATACAAGATTCGCCGCAATTATCACCATCTTTACATTCACAAAGATTAACTTCCTTCTTTTTGCTAACTTTTCCATCTAAATATATATCTATTAATAACAACAATAATAATAATAATTATAATAAATTTAATAAACAAATTAATTAAAATTTTATCATTATTTATAAATACTTGTATACATTATTGAAATCTAAAATAAAAAAATTTTTTTATATGATATATATATTTACAGAACAAAATGTTCATATTAAAATAATATATAAATAAATAAATAAAATTTAAAAAAATAACATATATATATATTTACTTTGTGTTATTTTTTTGAAAGGTTGTGGTTTCTTTGTTGGAATAGATTGAAAAATCTTATATATTATATATATTAAAATAATTATAAATTAAAAAAAAAAAAAAAAAAAAAAAAAAAAAAAAAAAAAAAAAGAGAGAGAAAGAAAATTGTTAAAAAATATTAAATTATAATTATATGCTTTATATATATATATTATATATTTAACGATCTAATGAATAATATATACCTTTTTAAAATAAGGATCTTTTACAAATAAAAAAATATCAATTGGAAGTTCAAAATCTCTAGGTTCATTTAATAAGAAATCACCATAATAAGTAATATCTGGGAATTTAAATTTTTTTTGAACTTTTTCAATACCTTCAATTTCATCTGAAGATGAATTAATTCTTCTACGTTTAATTCCTAATCGATATTCTTCTGAATAAAAACCACATGTCATATAATTTTTTTTTGTTGATAAAGGTGTATCTGTACATGTATAATAATAACCTTTCTTTTCAAATATATTATAAGGGAAATCTATTGTAGGGTTTTTTAAAAATTTCATAATATCCATATATGATTTTAAATTTAAATTTGATTTTTTATCATTATTATCTGATTCTGATATATATTTATATAAACTATTTTCCATAAAATTATCTAAATTTTCATTCTTTGTTAATGAGAGATCTTCTTCCTCTGTTTCTGTTTTTTCATCTTTTATAACTACAACACTATCAAATGATGAATCTTCTTTATCACTACTAAATTCTTCTTCACTTTCACTTTCACTTTCACTTTCACTTTCTATTTCATTTTCACTTTCTATTTCAATTTTATTTTCATTTTCACTTTCACTTTCACTTTCACTTTCACTTTCACTTTCACTTTCACTTTGATTTTCATCAATATTTATTAACTTCTTATTTAATATATTATATTTATTTTCATTATTTATATTTTTTAACTTAATATCTTTATTTTCTTTCTTTTGATTTTCGCCTAAAAATATTGGTAATGATTCAAAAATATTCTTTATTTCATTCGCAATTACTTTATAATCAATAAAATGATTATTTTTATTATTTTTATAGTTTTTATTGGTTTTTCCATTGTTATTATAATTTATATTATTGGAACGTAAATTATAATTTTCATTTGGTTCTTCCTGATTTACTTGTTTATCATCATCAATTAAAATTATATAATCAAATTTTTTTCTTATGTTTTTAGGCCTTCCATATTTCCCATATGAATCAGATAAATAAAATTCAACTCTTTTCCTTTTTCTAACGGGATAATTTTTTTTTTCTTTTTCTATTTCATTTTCTTCTATCTTAGAAGTTGTATCTAATTTATTATTCTTATTTCCATAATTATTAATTACATTTGCTTTATTATTATTGCTATTTTCATTTTCTTCATTATTATTATTATTTTTATTATTATTATTATTATTATTATTATTATTATTATTATTATTATTATTATTATTATTATTATTATTATTATTATTATTATTATTATTATTATTATTATTATTATTATTATTATTATTATTATTATTATTATTATTATTATTATTATTATTATTATTATTATTATTATCCACATTATCACAATTATTATTAATATCTTCAGCTATTATATTCTTAGGTTTTTCAAATTCTTCATGATGGTTAGATGAATAAACTTCAACTTTTCTCCTTCTAAAAGGATAAGTTCTTTTTTCTTCTATTATTTCATTTTTTTCATTTATTTCATCTACTTCTTTTTCCTTTTCCTCTTTTTCCTTTTCTTCTTTATTTTTTGGGGTAATGATATTTGCTATTTTAGTAATAATATCTAATATATCATTCTCACTAGTATAATTTACTTTATTTTCATTATTATCATAATGTTTTTTATTATTACTATTTTCTTTACTCTTGCTACTCCCATCTATCTTATTTTCAAAGTTATCATTAATTGAGATATCTTCGACTTTAGAAGTATTGATATCATATTCATTATTAATTTCATTATTTTCATTAAACTTATAATCCTTATTATTATTATTTTCTTTATTCTCGTCACATTCACTTTCCTTACTTTTGTCATTATTATTATTACTATTATCATTATTACAATTACCATTATCTGAAATGTCTTTAATGGATGATTCATTTATATTTAATTCTGAAATATCTTTTTTTGATAATATTAATATTTTTTCATTTAATTTATTATTTTCAAATATTCCTCCTTGGTTTGTTTCTCCTTTTTCTTCTTCTTTTTTTTCAGTATTATTATCAATAGTTGGTTCATTCAGTAAAAATTCTTTATTACTATTGTTATTGATAGTTTCAATAATACTTTCATTATTTACTTCAGTTATATTTTTTGAATTATTTGTATGTGATATGATTGAAACGACATTATTTTCATTCTTATAATTATTACTATTTTCATTTTTTAATACTGGAATGGAAATTGAATTGAATTGTTCTAAATTTGAATTCCCTTGAATACTAGAAGTAATTAAAACATTTTTTTCTGTTCTATTTTCTTCTAAATGATTTACTTTAAGTTTAACATTATCATTTTCTTTTATATTCTCTTTATTCAATTCCGTTACTGTATAAGGTATAGAATAACCAACTATTGAATTTTTTGTATTTATATTTATACTCATATTTAAAACTTCTAAAAAAATAAAATAAATAAAATAAAATAAGACTAAAAAAATATAAATTTTAAATTAGAATAGAAAAATGGTATTAAAAAAATATTAAATAAGACAATAAATTAACATAATTATATATTTATATATACACTTAAATTAATAATTATTATTTTCTTAAATATATTATTAACAAAAGAAAAGCATTTTATAAATAAAGATAGAGGATAAAGAAAA